>JAEIIH010018929.1:0-12377 GCA_018904745.1 Drosophila orosa | reverse complement strand
AAAAAAAAAAAAAAAAAAAGATAAAATAAATCTTAATTCAATAAAATAACAATTCAAAATGTATATTTATTTAAAAAATATTTTTTTTTCATATTTTTAAACGGCTTTAGTTATTTTAATAGTCATATTATAGCCCTTGGATTGCTCAACTATTGGTATATGAGACATATCTCTGCTTTCTCAAGATCATCAAAATGAATACACTGATTTCAGAAATGAGTTCATACATATCAACCCTTGCTACATTTAAAGTAAAACATTTTAAAGTTCTAAAGGACTATAAAATAAATATTCATGGCTCGCGAATGGAATTTTGTTTGTTTGTTTTTATTTGTTACCTTTGACTTTGGAACTCTGCCATTTGTCGAATAATTTTTTTATTGAAAATATTTGAAGTTCAGATAACAATTAAAACATTTCTATTCACAAAAAATAAATTGATCTATTATCTACATACATGATATATTTATATAACTAATAAATATAATATAATAAATATAATATTCAAATGCAAAATGATTATATCTCAACATTGTTGTTAAAAAACAAAGAAGTTATGTATTTTTATGTCAGTTTCCCAATAAAAATGGACAGACGGATATATCTCTATCGACTCTGTTTTTGATGCTGATCAAATTGTGCTATATGCTTTTTGGGCACCATTAGTCCGTCAATGCGCTGAAATCTTAATAATAAACAAAGAAATTAACTTTTGAAAGGAGAAGTTTGTAACAAACGTTATTCAAATGTTACTTTGGCAGCTATGGAACATTTTCGAATAAATGCTACATTTTCCATTTAATTTTTCATGATAAAAACCAATCCCTATTATATAAGGCATCACCAGTATAAGTACATACATATCTACATACTTCTACCGTTTACAGTCTGCAATAAATATCCGAAATGAGGAATCATGTTTTCATTCATCTGTATTTTGCGTCTTCTACTAATATATTTACACTGATAAAAACAAAATACATATTATGTATCTTACCTTTGATTTGTGGCGACCTTTTCAACGTTATTCAGTATTTATGTATTTAGTCAGCTTTGTTTTAAGCCACAGCATTTACTTAAATAATATTATCAGGTTAATAAAGCCCTTTGTTCAAGATTTTTTGTTTTTATGTTTTGTTCTTAATAGGTTTTTTGATTTTAATTCAAAAGATTCTTTATTGGTTTCCGAAATAACGTGGTTTTAATTTATATTGATATTTGACCTTATTATATTGTCAAATTCACCACACTCAGAGATGTTTATAAGTTCAACAGACGATATCTCGAAGTCAAAAAAAGATTTGAACAAATTTTAAAAAGTGATTATGATTATGGACGAGAACAGTACTTTATGATGCCTCATAAGTACCCAAAAACGGAATTTTTGAGTTGAAATATTTTGAAAACCTGACGTATGGGAACTTTTCTGATTCGAGTTCAGCAGGTCGAAAACTATAAGATTCGATAGATAGATATTATTAAGCACAAAATATGCTAAAGCTAATTATGTGATCAGATGGTACGAATTTTGAGGTTCTTCAATTTAGAAACATTTTCTTATATCAGTGCACAGCCTACAACAGCAGTGGCATCAGCGGTCCACCGGAAAACGATTCGGACACCCGATGTGTTGATCGGGTAACCGACGCGACTTAAAGCAGTCGGCCGAGTCAAGTAAAAAGTGAAAGTCTTGCCGGATCGGAGCGGAGCGATTTGGGTCGGTAAGCAGCCTCGTGGTTAGTCACCCAGACCTCCATTGGTTGTCCCGGTCGAAGTCCCCATAACAGACGCGGTTGTGCCGTGAACTTTGCAGCGAGCACTTACATCGAAATTGCAATTTACAATTTACTTAATTGTTTCTTATTCCCATTACGTTGGCCAATTTTCACTTATTAGTGGGCATTGCCTTGTTTTTACTGTGGCCGCGGCAGTTGAGTAATAACTTTGGCCGCACCTAACCTTATGAAGGTGGTTTATCAGTTTATATTATAAATATAATTGACCACAGACTTCACCAACTAAAGTTAAAGAATTTATAACTGGTGGATCATGGGTAGATGTGGTCGAAAAAGAAGAAGAAAAGGTTGACCAATAAATACAAATGTTGTTAAGTTCAACATACACAGAAGTTTTAATATTTATTCTCCGGTTTTTCATGATTAGTGTTGGCCGGGAAGTTGCCAAATTTTAAAACAAACAACAACAAAATACATACATAGCTCGCTCTGGTTATCAGCGAGGACGTAGTGACGATGACCAACGAGAGTGTGGTGTGCAAGGAGATACATATACATATGTATATAGAGTCGTAGAATTGAAAATCGGACTATCGTTGATCAGAACAATTAACATCTTTATCGAACGGTATTGCAAAAATCTTTGAAAGTTCGTAATATTTTTCAAAAATAAATTAGTTAAGTAGAAATGAAATTTAAAGCGCCAAAATAAATATTTTGAAAATTTGAGCTCTTGGGGCTGCTGGTATTATTCAACACTAAAATGCAAAGTATATAACCTTTCAAATAATGAGTGAAAGAATAGAAAATGTTCCTGTCTCCCTAATAACGCTTCAAAGCGAGCTAGAGAGACGGGCCGACGAAATAGGAAAAAGCAGGTGGATGAGAAATTCCAGAACTTGCTAATTATAAAACGGAGCGAAACAAAAAACTCAGTCACTGCATCTTCCACGGAAGGATTGCAAAGTGTCAGTGGGAATACTCACAGGTCACTGCCTGTCTGCGGCACATACAGACAACGGCAAATGCCGGAAAAGTGATGAAGCCGTGGCAACCGAAACCTTGGAGCATCTCATTTGTAAATGTACGGCCTTAACAAGGGAAAGAATACGATACAAGGGTTCTTCGGTTCTGGCATCGCTAGAACCTCCAAGAAGAAGCCAGGAGAACTACTTGCCTTTGCGAAAACACCTTGATCCTTAAGGACTTTGGAAACCGAGTAAATACTCTCTAGGTTCATCCAGAAATTTCTCGGACAACTAAGAGCCATATTGGTCTATGCGTGGCCCCGTGAGGGCCATCCGGATTAACCTAACCTAAATAATATGTGTACATAGATATATGTAATGACAATTGTCATTACATTTCCCTTGGCAGGCTAAAGCTCGTAGTCAAAGTGCATTCTCTGTATTAATAAGCCTATTAACAGGATATGATGAAAATAAATATTTTTAAAATAATAATAATTTAGGTCAGCGAAGGGCACGCCGTGGCTCAATTTGCTCACGCTGCTCAAACCGTTAGATCTCGTACTCTCCGCTGATTTAAGAATACGATTACGAGGACAATTCCACTCTTTTTTTTCATTATAAAACAAAATTAATTAAGAATAGCTTATTGGGGATTATGACATAATTATGCTCAAACGAAGTAGCAAAGATTCAGAATAAAGACCTGAAACCTAACATAATAGACATATAATGAATTTGACATAGTTATACAAAAGGAATGGCGAAACAAACGAGTAAAAAAAATTTCGCATATTCATATGTACATATGTAGATGCAATTTGATGTTCACCATTGGATCAACTCAATGTTCAGAGCACGTTTAGAGAAATGTATTTTATGAATATCTACTTACTTATTGCTGAGCTAAAATAAAATATTGTAAATGTAAATGTAAAATGTAGTAACAGTTACTGTAATACTACCAATATGATATATATGACCAAAAGTGGTCTATTATTAATGAACCAATTGCAAACAGCAAGGGTATACAAACGTCGATATGCCGAATAAATTCAACCCATATTAACCCAATGCCGTGTACAAATGCTCAGCCAATTGATCTTCTACGAGATAATAAGCACCGAAAAACTAAAAATTTAATTTGACTCAACATCTTGTCGGATTTTCATGCCGCTTCTAATTAAATTATTGTCAGGCGGCTTAACAGCAGAATATGGTTGCTTCACTGCTTGTACTGCATTTATTGCACTTGCGTGTTTATGTTAGGTGCACCAAGCTCAGAAAGCGAAACATCTATTAAAAAATTAAACTTTCATTTACCGCCTCGGTATGAGGAAATTAATGCAACTTTTTACGGTTGTCGACATTGACGCTATGCCACTGGCATTTCAACGACACAAAGCGAGTAATGTAATGACAACACGGTGAATATTCAGATTCAAGCTTTATTAGCGTTGTTGACTCTTAAATTGCCATATCCAGAAATCGATATTTGGTAAATGTAGGCCCCTAGCATAACGTTTTTTTACAAATTGCACGCGTCCTTTCCATTCCCCTTAAATCGGAAGTAACTCAACAATTTTTGTAGATCGAGCCTAATGACATGATGACATGATGAATATGGTAAACATGGTGCCACGTAAACTTATTAAACTTTAACGGCTCTGAATGCAAACTTATGACATTCTTTCGTGTCGTTCCCAAGCTTGCGACTTATACGCTGAACTGCTGCTCTTTGGAAATAATTAAGATAGTTGATGATTTGGGTGTCCGTCTCGATTCTAACATGATTTTATCGATATATGTATATTTCGTGCATGGTGAATAAAGCCAGGGGTGTGCTTGGATTCATTAAGCGGTGGTCAAAAGAATTTACTGACCCCTATGTCACTAAAACCCTTTATACGTCATTGGTTCATCCTATTCTAGAATATGGATCCTGCGTTTGGAGCCCTCAGAATGGCTTCCACAGTAAACGCATTGAATCGATTCAAAAGAACTTTTTACTTTTAGTTTTACGCGGTCTAAACTGGAATGTAAACCAGAGGCTACCGCCTTACTCTAGTAGACTCCTTCTAATTAACTTATGTACCTTCTATAGCTAATCGTAGATGCATGCTAAGTATAACCTTTACTTATAAAATTACCCGCGGTGACGTTGAAAGCGCTGACTTGTTGGTCAGTTTAATTTTCACGTACCGATTAAAAATACTAGATCCTTTATACCTTTAGTTTAGCCCCATTGTAGATCGTCCTTTGAATTGCATGAGTCCTGTGTGCTTATTATAATGATTTGTACCCAATAAAATCCAACGTAGATAGCCTTCAAAACTAAAAACCTTTATTATAACCCACTTAGTACTCATGCAAGCGAATAATCTGGCAGCACACCAGTAGTTCATTTCCTCGTTCTTTTTCCTATATTATCCTTCGCGCCTACTAACTTCTAACCCAAGCAAGCACGTGCTTGCTTTCAAGGAACCACTTGAGTGTACTGACCGTATCGCATCAACGTCCAAGAAAAAAAATAAAAAATTATTCAGTATTTAATGTGAATTGTGCATTTGTATAATTTAATATGCTTATTGTTTCTACGATTTAACTTGGTAAACTAGGGTCCCCAGGATTAGGTACTTTTATATCTAGGGTATTCTAAGTTTCTGCCATCCGAGAATGATTGAATCAGAGTCGAATTTACCGTTTCCGTCCGTCCATATTATACAGCTAAATTTACCAACATTCATTGTTTCAAAATTTTAATTATAACAAAGATAGTACAGTCTATAATTAAAAAAAAAGAGTGTAGATATGTACACTGAACTAAAATGACGATAAAACTTTAATTTCAAGAATTTCTTATATAAATTGACGAATAATGGTTATATGAACCAAACAAAATTCTTATTATTTATCAATGTGTAAAGATGAGTTCAAAAAATGTGCGCAAGGCAATTACTATACATAATTGAAAATCAGCTGTTTCCAAAAAAAAAAACATTTAATATTTGGAAATCGCTGGTAGAATTATCATATCCTCGTAACCAGACTTTAAGTAAATAAATTAAAATGAGTAATTATATGACAAATAGTCGGCTTGCCGACGACAGTATATTTTGAATTGTCCAATTGACACCACTTATTTTTTAAAGACATTATTCTGCTTTTTCAGCGAACCCGGCCTATAAACTATGGCGATGACCCAATTCTTGGCCTGGTACGCCCTGATCGTTCTCATGGCATGTTGTGCTGACTGTCTGTCGGAGTCCGGCGACGATAGGCGGCTGAGAGCGACCGGAAAGCCCGCTTTGATACGGACGGAGCTGCGATTCGGGCGCGATCTAGATCCCTCGAAGGTGAGGGTGGTGAACGTCAAGTCCAGCAAGGGCGATGATGTGGAGATCCTAGTCGGTAAAAATAGCCGCAAGGCCCGTGCCGAGGAGGCGGCGGGTTCCTTTTTTGTGCGCAGTTCTGACGTTAAGCGGCCTGTCACTCCGCCCAGGAGCAACGCCAGCAGTCGCCAGCTGATCTTCGAGCACAGCCCGGCGTTGCTAAAGCAGAGCGAACTGGGCCAGCAGATAGAGTCTTATCGGCAGCGCAAAGCGGATGCAGAACAACGTCAGGCGAAGCTCATCCAGCTGCAGCTATCAAAGGCTCAGAGTAAGGTGGCAGAGTATCAAGCAGTGCAGGGCGGCTCCCGCCGCGGCCGCCAACTCGTTGCGGATATCTCCTGGCAGCCTACCTACTCCCAGTTCACGCAGCACAGCCCTCGCAAGAACCTTTCGTTTTTGCCTGACTCTCAATGGCAGTTCGGGGATACTTTGCCAGGCGTGCGGGGCTTGGCTCAAGGATCTGCTGTTAGCTTTCCGAGCGACATGGAGTACGCAGCCAGCGACGCCCACGAGTATTTCACGGGCGACAGAGGGACACGCGCCTATGCCAGCAGTGATACTCAGAATTATCGGCCACAGAATATAATCACCAAGCACAACTACAAGGCCCTGCCGCACCAGTCCAAGTACGTGACCTACATGCCCCACTCCGTGGTTGTGGCGGCCAGTACGGGCGTGCAGACGCCCACAGTCGCAGACAATCGGCCATCCGTCCCGTTTGGCGGCTACGGAAGACCCCAGCGCAACCCCATTGGCCAGAGCACGCACAGCGTCGTCGATGGGCCGGCCGTGACGGTGATCGAAGGCGTTCGCGTGCCGGATACTGCTGAGGACAAAGTGAAGACCTGGCGCAACGCACGCGTTTTAAACAATCAGCTGGTGCCATACCCCGAGGGCTACAGGCCTCCTCGCGTTCAAATGCCCAGCTTCGATAGACAGATGCGGATTTTGGCGATGTTTTAGCGTACCTGGTTTTCCGGGTATTGGGTGCTAAGCGGTTAACTGATATATTTATTGACTTGTTTTTGTTAAGATATTTATAGAATTTCGCATTAAAGTTGTCAAGGAAAATGCGAAGTCTATTTCATAAAATCGTTTACAGTTAACACTCGAAGGTCCGACTTGCGCAGCAATCGGGCGCACCCTGAGGCGTCGAAGGTCAGGTAGACGACGTGCATCGGCGTTGTCTGCATGAATCCGTTTTCGGACAGAGTGTAGCGGTACGGCCGCAATAGTTCCAGATACACAAACACTGCCGGCCGCTTCACCTGGATGCTGATGCTAATACTGTTCCGGACGACGTTGCCAGTGTTTAGACAGGTCCGGGAGGCAATCTCGTACTGCAGAAGGGAATATTGATTAGGTCTGATATTCTGCATAATATCGCACTTACCTCAAGACCGGGGTCTTCAATGCCGATAGCTGCGGCAATGCTGGTGGGTAAGAAGTAAGTCCGGGAGATTACCTCCTGCCCACGGCGCAGCTGAAACTCCAGAAAGGCGTTGTATTTTGTGAAATCCCCCTGAAGCAGTTCTGCGATGGGAATGACCTTGTCGTACTGAACGCCGTTGGGTCGCAGGGTAACTGCCCAGCTGGTGGAATTGCGCGGCAGCAGCTGGGACCAGAGATGAACGTTGGCTGTGACCATCAGACCATGGGTGTTGGGCTGCAGCTGGTCGCAAATCAGTGAGATGTTTAGCGAGTTGGTTGGCCGGTCGTAGAGGGCAACGATAGCGATGGGGGCGAGAAAGTCGCGGGCCCAGTAATGAAGGAGCTAGGGAAAAAGGGAGTTTTAATGATCCAGATAACTGACTAGTCTGTTATGCCACACACCTTCCAGTTACCGTAAACATCAATGCCGGACCAAGATGGCGCCACCCAGACGTCATTGAGTTGCCAGTAAAGGGCGCCCATTGTATTGTGCGGGGTGTCCCGAAGGCTTCGATACAGTTCCGTTTCGGTCTTGGTTGCCATGGCCTGTGCAATCTGGCTAAAATAGATCAGGGCGTTGGCATAGTTCTCGTCCTCTGGCATGGGAAGCGGAAGGTGTCTCTCGATTAGAGTAATCACGGGAATATTTCCCAGAGGATGGTGTTGCCGGTGGTTTATGAGAGGAAGGATGTCGTCGTCGTCGTTCTTGCTGCGCTGCCAGGCATAGGCTCCGGGAAAGCTCTGAAAGCCGTATTCGCTAACAAATCGAGGGCGCGGATAAATCTCTGGATTCCAAGCATCCTTCAAGTAGTCGTAGAAGTGCACTGGGGGAACGAGCCATTTTAGTAATAAGCCGGTTTTGGTGGTGAATATTACCATCGCCGTTGTGATTGTCTTGTGGGTTACTAGAAATGTAGTTGTCCTTCTCACTCGCCTTTCCATTGGACGGGGATGAAACCAGTGGCTGGGGCCGAGAGCCATGTGAGACTATTTTCAGTTCGTGAATGACATTGGCCAGGTAAAGCTCTCGGTACTCGCTCTCAAATCGTTCTCTATCACTAAACGTTCCATACCAATTCTGCACCAAAGCGGCCTCGTTCTCGTTGTTGGTCACAAAAATGGCAACGCTGGGGTGATGCGACAGACGCTTGGCGTTCTGACGAACTTCTTCACGCACCGAGGACAGAAAGTCGTCTGTTACCGGGTACATGGCGCAGGCAAACATCATATCCTGCCAGATAAGGATTCCGAGTGTGTCGGCGAGCTGGTAAAAGTAGTCCGACTCGTAAACCCCTCCTCCCCACACTCTTAGCATGTTCATGTTCGCTTGCTTGGCCGACCTTAGTAAGTGACCTACTTTCATTGCAAGAAAATTTACCTTTATAAGTACAGGTTAGTCGGTGAGCTATAACGAATACGCGAAATCATGTTCAAATAGTTCAAATAGTACGCCGTGTGTGAGAATCTCAATTTGGCTCAGTTGTCAGTAGTAGTGTTTTCGAATAATAGAAGACCCTATACAGCACAATTTGGTTCTTCTTTGCCCAATTCATAATCTCGTGCCTAACAACATTATTAATAGCACTTTAAAATTATTTCACGATGAGATAAATTACAGAATGGTAGGAAATCGATTGGCTTTACGACATGGTCATCTCGTGATTATCGGTTCTGTTTCGATATGCCTGACACACGAAAAAGTACTGTGTATCTATAATTATTGGGAAATTGGACCGTGAGTTATGAATTCGAAGGGAAAATTATTATATTTCTGGGAGTAACGAATGTTGAGTCAAAATCGATTGGATCAAAATTTACAAAAGTATCGCTAGTCAAACGAAGGTAATTTAATGTTTGATGTAGATGTATGTATATGAGCAAAACTTTAAAGCGATCTCGGGAAAATTTAATTTTTACAAGCAGGTAATCTGTGTTTTTATACCCTTGCAGGATATTATAATTTAAGTCAGAAGTTGCAACTCAGTGAAGGAGTCCGTTTCTACGCAGTCTCTCAGCTTTTAAGCTACTTGTATGAAGCTTTGCAGATAAGCTTCTATATATTCTCACTAGTATATAAGTCGAAAAAAGCCGGACCGGACGACTCCATTCCATATAGCTGTCATATGAACGATAAGACATTTTTTTGAAATAAAATTATAACTTGTGTCAGTTTTCAAAATATTTTAATATAATTTGAGACAGCCTTTCCGACATATATAGCGTTGAGAATATATAGAAGACACTCTGCAAAGTTTCATTCAGATAACTTTAAAACTGAGAGACTAGTTTGCGTAGACACGGACAAACGAACGGAGGGACGGACGGACAGACGGACAGACGGACATGGCTAGATCGTCTCGGCTGTTGATGCTGATCATATACTTCTGACTAAAATTATTATACCCTGCAAGGGTATAATTAGCCATGCTAACATTTTTTTCTAAAATTGTTTCGATCCTTTCTATGGCAGATATATGATAAAGAAGTCCGATCCGACATACTATGTATATCCCAGTGACAATAGAAAAATTACTATCTGCTAAGTTTAATTTAGACGGATAGACGGACAGACGGATGGACAGACGGACACGACTATGTCGACTCGGCGGTTGAAGCTGATCATGCATATATATACTTTATAAGGTCGGAAATGACTTCTTTACTGCGTTTCAGACTTCTGACTAAAATTATAATACCCTGCAAGGGTATAAAAATGGTGTCATGACGACGTTTTCCGTAATTAAAAGTCCCCCAATTAACTCATCAATAGATAATGATCAGCTAAAAAGTGTTAAAAAATTTTATAAACATTTGATCGATTGCGGATATAGACTGGAGCTATAAGTTTGGAAATTATTTGAATTAAGGAAAGGTTAAGCACCTAAAGCATTCTTAGTTGTACAACAAATGTTTAGACGTTTTTTTTTAATTTTTCACAACTCTAATGGTCTTAACAAAAAAGACTACTGTGAATATATGTACCTATGTGTGTATTTTTAACCAAAATTTAAGAAAAAGATTTTTTACGCGTTTAATTAATCCCTTGGACGGTTAAATATAAAATTCGGTTATGTGTTAATTTTACTTAATGATAACTCTTGAGACTTACTTTGTTCATTTGATTGTAATTCAGGCAGAATGTTGGATGGAATATAATTGCTTCCCTTCATAAAAATCTCGACGCCGTTCACACGGAAGAGGAAGATATTTCCGATGCCGTCTGGCGCGGGTTCCTCAACCAATTCGAGCGTGCGGAAACCTACGCCAACCGACTTGTGAGACTTGGTCTTCGAGCGGATCTCGGGTCCATCAGAGTCCAGCCAGGTCTTGAGTGTGAAATGAAGCGGATAAAGTTTCTGCTCGCCGTAGCCATTGGGCCACCAAGTCACGACTTTCTCCTACGAAGAAATAATAATTTAAAACCCACGTATACCCATCAGCGCTCAATTGGTAGCCGGTACTCACAATGGGCACAGCTTGATCAAACTCAATTACCGGCGCCAAGTAGCTAATGGATTTCGATACATATGTCTCCACCACCACCGGACGCTCCAAAAGCTCGCTGCAACTCGTAATGCCCCATAGTAAGCTACATAGTTGCTCCAACGGGATCAATGTCACTTACACTGTATATAGAATTAGTCTCCCGAAGAAGTTCTGCTTGCCAGCCGCATCTAGGTAGCAGCGTATGTGCATGTTCCAGTGCGAGTCATTGCGACTGACGTCCACGTCAACGTCGCGGATGACGGCCACCTCATAGATCTCTAGCTGAACGTTCTTCCAGATCCCAGCGGAGGGGACTGCGGGGCCCCAGTCCCAGGAGAAGCTCGCCTGCATCTTCCGCAACATATTCATGTGGCACTCACCATGGTAGCGCTGGTTTGGGCATTCCGGCGGCACGTTCTTGCCATCCTTGTCCAGAGCTTGAGCCCTGGCCAGGGCCGCAAATACTGGCGAGAGGATCAGCACCTCTAGCAAATTTTCTGTCTGTAGGAGAGTGCTGACGTCATATGAGTAGCGGACGAACATGTTGTCCGTTCGGCCCAGGAACTGATGATTCAGACGTATCTCCGACACCGTGTCAATGCCATGAAAAGTCAGATTGATGTGCCCTCGTTTGTAGTGATGGACGTCAACTTTAGCGGAACAAGTACAAAGTAAGAAATAATAATAAAAAAAATGTTTGCTTTGACGGTCAGTCTGTACAGCTGCAAACTTAGAGACTTTCGGAGCTAGCTCTAGCTTTCCAAAAATAATTAGGAACATTTTTGCAATAAGTTTCTAATTCGTAGCATCTTTAATAATGCTCTTTAATTAATTAATTAAAAGGCTTACATTTCATCCAGTTCGGGGCCGACAACTAAACATAATTCGTTAGTAATGCACAGCAGAAGGGGAAGGAGCAATCATTACTTTTATCTTAATTCTAAATTAAATCATTTTGCATTTTTGGAACAATTTACTTTTGCACGTTCAGCCCTATTTCTGCAGCCTAACTATGACTGCTTACCGGGGCAATATAGTACAATGTGTTCTTATTGGTAAAATTATGAATTAAACAAGAAAGCTAACTCCGTGGAAGCCGTGCATCTAGTATCTAGAAAACATGGTTCGACGATATTTATAAAAAATCGAATTGAAATTTTATTTATTTCTTAGAATATTTTAGAACTTTTCATTTTCAATTTGGTTAGTACTTAAGTTTATTTGTTAAAAACATATATATATTCAAAGAGTCCAAGAGAATGTATGCAAACGGGAGAAGGTTCCATCTCCGACCTCATAAAATATATTTATTATACCCTTGCAGGGTATTATAATTTTAGTCAGAAGTTTGCAACGCAGTGAAG
>JAEIIH010018919.1:0-11090 GCA_018904745.1 Drosophila orosa | reverse complement strand
GGCTGGCCCAGAATTTCAAAGGCGTTCAGGCCGTTATAGTTTTCCACTTTCTGCGGGCCGAGGTCCCAGTGCCCGGAGGCAAAGGCGTTCAGCGGCGTGAGGGTTTGCAGGGCGTTGCGGATGTACCATTTGTCCAGATCGCTCGGCAGCATGCGCGCTTCCGGCACGCCCTGAATATAAACCTGCTTCACACGGTCATTCCGGGTGAACTGGTTGACGTAGATGGACCCCAGCGCCCCCTGAATGGTGGTGTTGATGTCATCAATCGTGATGCCCAGCGCGTTGGCTTTTTCCCGGTCGATGTCCAGATGGTACTGGGAGGCATCTTCCATGCCGTTCGGGCGCACGGCCATCAGGCGCGGGTCTTTGGAGGCAAGGCCCAGCACCATGTTGCGGGCTTCCAGCAGCTTCTGGTGGCCCAGATGGCCGCGGTCTTCCAGCTCAAGGTCAAAGCCGGTGGCATTGCCCAGTTCCAGCACCGCAGGCGGGTTGATGGCAAAAATCTGCGCCTTGGGGCTGAACCAGAAGTGCTTCATGATCCGCCCGGCGATGGCGGAGGACGTCTGCGATGCCAGCGGGCGGTCTTTCCAGTCTTTCAGACGGATGAAGAACGCGCCGGAGTTCTGACCCTGCCCGGCAAAGTTGAAGCCGTTAATGGCGTAAACGGATTCGACCAGAGAGCCTTCGGCCTTGAGGACGTAGTCGGTAATTTCATGGTTGGCGGCTTCTGTTTCCGCCATAGGCGTGTTGGGCGGCATGGTAACCTGCCCGAAAATTAGCCCCTGATCTTCATCCGGCAGGAAGCCGCCGGGAAGACGCATGAACAGGAACACGGCCAGCGCGGTAATCAGGGCAAAACCCACCATGGAGAGGATGGTCTTGCCAATAAGGAACTGCACACCCCGCAAATACCCGTTGGTCAGGCGGTCAAACTGGCGGTTGAACCAGCCTGCCGGGCCTGTTGTTTTTTCATGCCCGCCGGCTTTGAGCATAGTGGCGCACAGGGCAGGGGTCAGCACCATGGCCACCAGAACAGACAGCCACATGGCGGCAACAATGGTGACGGAGAACTGGCGGTAAATCACCCCGGTAGAACCGGAGAACGCGGCCATGGGCAGGAAAACGGCTGTCAGCACCAGCACGATGCCCACAAGAGCGCCGGAAATTTCATCCATGGAGACACGGGCGGCATCCACGGGGGAAAGCCGCTTTTCCGTCATCACACGTTCAACATTTTCCACCACCACAATGGCGTCATCCACCAGTAGGCCCACGGCCAGAATCATGGCCAGCATGGTCAGCGTGTTGATGGAGTAGCCCAGAATGTTCAGCACCCCGAAGGTGCCCAGCAGCACCACCGGCACGGCAATGGTCGGGATCAGTGTCGCACGGAAGTTTTGCAGGAAGATCAGCATCACCACGAACACCAGCGCGATGGCTTCCAGCAGTGTTTTGACCACTTCCTCAATGGAGAGAACAATAAACGGCTCGGTATCCAGCGGATAAACCGTCTTCAGCCCCGGCGGGAAGAATTTTTCAAGCTGCGCCACCTGTGCGCGCACGGCGGCTTCCGTCTGCATCTGGTTGGCGCCGGGGGCAAGTTTCAGCGCCATGCCGGAGGCAGGCATGTTGTTGTAGAAAGAATTGGTATTATAGGTCTGCGGGCCCAGTTCCACACTGGCGATGTCCCCGATGCGGACCTGTGAGCCATCAGGCTGCACCTTGAGCAGAATTTTCCTGAATTCTTCCGGGGAGGTCAGGCGGGTCGGGCCGATGATGGTGGCATCAAGCCGGATCGCCTTTTTGGCGGGCAGACCGCCCAGTTCACCAGAAGAAACCTGAATGTTCTGTGTCTGGATTGCGGTCTGAACATCTTTGATGGTCAGGCCGTAGCTGTAGAGCTTGCCGGGGTCCATCCAGATACGCATGGCGTATTCAGACCCGAACAGGGTGTGATCCCCCACGCCGGAGACGCGGCTGAGCGGGTCGGAAATGCTGGAGGCGACATAGTCGGCAATATCACTGCCGGTCATGCTGCCATCGGTGGAAATAAAGGCCAGAACCATCATGAAGTTCTTCACGGCCTTGGTGATGCTCAGGCCCTGCGCCGTGACTTCCGGCGGCAGTTTGGGCTGCGCCAGTTGCAGCTTGTTCTGCACCTGCACCTGCGCAATGTCGGGGTTGGTGCCCTGTGCGAAGGTGAGGTCAATTTCCATCATGCCCGAGGCGTAGGACTGGGCGGAAATATATTCCAGATGGTCCAGACCAAACATCTGCTGGAGGATGGGCCGCACGACCGTATCGTTCACCGTATCCGCGGAAGCGCCCGGATAGGTGACGGAAATGGCGATCTGCGGCGGGGCGATGCTCGGATACTGGGCGATGGGCAGCCGGAAAATGGAAAGACCACCCACCAGCATGATGATCAGGCTGATCACCCACGCAAAAATGGGTCGATCAATAAAGAAACGCGAAAAAGACATCCGGTTACTGCCCTTTATTCTGGCTGGACGTGTCGGATGCTGCCGGAGGGGCTGCGGTTTCCGTTTCCGTGGGTTTGACCTTTGCGCCGGGTTTGATTTTCTGCACCCCGACGGTCACGACGCGTTCACCGGCTTTCAGCCCGGAGGTAACCAGCCAGTCTGTGCCGATGGCCTGACCAATCTGGATCTGGCGCAGTTCCACCGTATCGTCAGGTTTGACAACCCACACCTGCGGGTCCCCGTGTGTATTGCGGCTGACGGCCTGCTGCGGCACGAGCAGCCCGTTCGGGTCTGCCCCTTCATCAAGCTGTGCATGGACATACATGCCCGGCAGCAGGAGCTTGTCCGGGTTAGGCATGACTGCACGTACGACGACGGAGGCCGTGGAGGTATCCACGTTGACTTCGGAGAGGGCCATGCGGCCGGTATGTTCATAGGTGCTGCCGTCTTCCAGCGTCACCGTGACAGGGACTTCCCCGTTCGCCTGACGGGTAATGCGGCCTTCCGCGAGTTCCCGCTTGAGGCGCAGCAGCGTGATTGCGGGCAGGTTGACGTCCACATAAATCGGGTCAAGCCGCGTGACGACGGCCGTATTATCCGTCTGGTTGGCGGTGACGAGCGCACCCACGGTAATGATGCTTCGGCTGATCCGCCCGGAGATGGGGGAATTCATGCGCGTATAGCCCAGATCAACCTGAGCGTTTTCAACCTGGCCTCTGGCTGTCAGGATCTGGCCCTGTGCTTCTTTTTCCGCAGCCAGCGCATCATCATAATCCTGATGGCTGACGGCGTGCGCCTGCACCAGAGATTTATAGCGTTGCAGTTTGGCGCGGGCGGTCACTTCCGCGGCTTCGGCCTGTGCAAGCTGGCCGCGTGCCGTGTCATACGCGGCCTGATAGCGGGAGGGGTCAATCTGATAGAGCTGCTGGCCGGCCTGCACGTCCGCACCTTCGGTAAACAGGCGTTTCTGAATAACGCCGGTCACCTGTGGGCGGACCTGAGCAATTTCATACGCATCCGTACGGCCCGGCAAAATGGTATGCACGTTGACCGACTGCGGATGCAGGGTAATGACGCCGACCTGCTGTGGCGGCATGGCGGGCGGGGTCGCGGCTTTGCGGTTACAGCCGGACAGCGCCAGCAAAGCGACAGCAGAGAGCAGGACCGGGCGGAACGGGAGGGGATGCATTGTCACTCTGGCGGATCCTGCCTTTGGAAAACAAAGAAAAACAAAAAACGGATACGGGCACCTGTTCCGGCGTGCCGGGCGGCCTTTGCGGAAAGACCGGACATGTGGCGCGCAGACGGGAGCGACGTATCAGAAAACAAACACTGGAAGCCGGAAACAGTACTAAATGTTACTGTTTCCGGCGTAAGCTAAAAGGCGGCAACCGGATCATCAAGCCATCAGGAAAACCTCAGCGGCCAATATCCCGCAGTTTCTTTCCGGCCATAAGGTTTTGTTCAATCTCTTCCAGCGAGACGCCGCGGGTTTCAGGCACCAGCAGCCGGGTAAACACGAAGAAGACAGCATTGAGGGCGGCAATCAGGCCAAAGGTCAGCGGGGCTCCCAGAGCATTAAGCAGGCTGAGGAAGGAGACGCCGACAATCATGTTGGACACCCAGTTGGTCAGGGTGGACAGGGTAATCCCCAGATCGCGCCCTTTGATAGGCTGAATTTCCGAGCACAGAACCCACATCAGCGGCCCGGCGGACATGGCGTGGGCCGCGATGAAGATCATGATAAGGAAGACGCAGAGCAGTTTGGCCGCCTGTCCGTCCAGCCCGTTATGGTTGAGCAGGGCAAGCGCCCCCATGGCAATTGTCATGGTGATGAAGCCTGCATAGAGAATAGGCTTCCGCCCCCAGCGGTCCACCAGACCGATAGCCGCAACCGTGGCCAGCACGTTTACAAAGCCGATAATGGCTGTGCACCACATCTGGGCGGTGCCGACAAACCCGGCCAGCGCGAAGATTTTCGGCGCATAATACATCACGACGTTAATGCCCGCGAACTGCTGCATGGCCTGAAGCAGCATACCCAGCAGGATGGAACGCCGGAAATTGGCGTTCTGCCAGAGCAGCGCGACGCCGCCCTGCCGCTGCTGGAGCTGTTCATCAATCGCGCGGATTTCGGCATGCGCTTCATGCGGGGTGGGGCGGAGGTCTGTCAGAACGGCCAGAGCTTCCTCCCGCCGGCCCTTCATCATCAGCCAGCGCGGGCTGTAGGGCAGGAACAGCACACCAATCACAAACAGCACGCCGGGAATGGCAATAACCCCGAACATCCAGCGCCACTGGCCGTGGTAGCTGAACAGCGTATCACTGATGAAGGCGAGAAAAATACCAACCGTGATCATGAGCTGATAGGTGGAAATCATCGCGCCGCGCGTGTTCTCGCTCGCAATTTCGGACAGATAGAGCGGGGAGGTAAAAGCGGCGATCCCGATGGCCAGCCCCATAAGGCCGCGCCCGCAGATCATACTGGCAACCGACCATGACAGCGCACACGCGATGGACCCGATGATGAACAGCACCCCGCCGATGACGAGCGCCCATTTGCGCCCGCCCAGCCGTGCCAGCCACCCGGCCAGAATGGCCCCGATGGCGGCCCCCGCCATCATGGCGCTGACAATCCATTCCTGCGCAAAGGTGGAGGCGTGAAAGGTTTCAGCAACAAAATCCAGCGCGCCGGAAATAACGCCAATGTCCAGACCAGACATAAGGCCGCCTGTGGCGGCAAGAATGCCAATAATAATGGTGCGGATCTGAGTGGATGAGTCTGTCTGAGGCTGAAGTATGGGCTGGTTTTGCATCGGGTTAACAGGTTTCCGTTAAGAAAATTATTTTTATTGGCGTTTTTGTGTTTCTCAGGACCGTGCCGGAGCATCCTTATAGGTTTACCAGCGTCCGAATAGTTTGGTCATGCCACAAAACGGCCAGAAAACCTATCTTTCGTTCAGGGACAGTCAGGGCGTGTCCTGATTTTCGCTCTCTCCAAAGCGGGAGTCCCGGTGCACCCATGTGGAGAGCAGCAGCCCAAAGCCGAGCATGACGTTCAGCATGGCCGAGCCGCCATAGGAAACCAGAGGCAGCGGCACACCGCCGACCGGAATGGCCCCCATCACCATGGACAGATTGACCAGACAATAGAGAAAGAAATTCATGCTGATGCCCAGCGCCACCAGCCGCCCGAAGCGGTTGCGGCTGCGGATGGCCATCAGCATTCCACCCAGAATCAGCAGCAGAAGCAGGCCGATTACAGTAACGGCCCCGACATACCCCCATTCCTCCGCGATCATGGTGAAGATGAAGTCTGTCTGTTTTTCCGGCAGAAAGTTCAGTTGCCCCTGAGAACCATGCAGATAGCCCTGCCCCCACATCCCGCCGGAGCCGAGCGCAATTTTGGACTGAATGATGTTGTAGCCTGCGCCAAGCGGGTCACTTTCCGGGTTGAGGAAGGTGGTAATGCGGGCGCGCTGGTAATCATGCAGGTGGGCATAGGCAAATTTGGCCAGATACGGCACGGGCAGCAGGAGCAGGGCAATCAGCCACAGGCGCATTCCGGCTGCAAAAAACATGGAGGCCCCGATCCCGCCGATAATGACGGCGGTGCCCAGATTAGGCTCCTTGAGCACCAGTACCACCGGTAGCAGCACAAGGAATGCCGGGGGGATCAGCCATAGCGGATTACCCATCCGGGCGTAGCTGATGCGGTTGAACCAGGAGGCCAGCACCAGCACCAGCGCCACCTTGGCGTATTCTGAGGGCTGGATTTGCAGGCCGCCAATCATCAGCCAGCGCTCCGCCCCCTTGCCCACATGCCCCATGCGCAGCACCGCCACGAGCAGGATGATGGACAGAACATAAAGGGGGCCGGAAATGCGGACCAGCATTTTGGGCGGCAGCATGGCCACGGTAATCATGAGTACAAGACCCACGGCAAACCGGGCGGCCTGCGGGGCGGCAAACGGATAGGGCGTGCCCCCGCCTGCGGAATAGAGCGTGACGTAGCCAACCCCGGCCAGCGTGCAGATCAGCAGCACGTAAAGCCAGCTGATGCGCCAGAGTTTGGAGAGCAGGCGGAAGCTCGGCTCGGCGCGTAAAAGGCGTTTGTGGAATTTCATGGTTATTCAGGCGTGTCCGCAGGCGGGGCGTCCGGAGCAGGTATTTCCGCCTCCGGGGCTGCCGCATCTGCAACACTTTCCGGCGGCGGAGTGAGGTGGTTCACCGGGTCACGCAGCAGGGTGTCCGTCATGATGTCCCGCGCCAGCGGGGCGGCGGCATCCGCGCCGGTATTGCCGTGTTCGATCACGACCGAGACGGCGTAGCGCGGGGCATCATAAGGGGCAAAGCAGATGAACAGCGCATGGGGCCGGTATTCCCATGGCAGATTGGCGGAGTTGAAGTGCCCGCTCTCACGCAGCGCACGGGAGACGCGGCGCACCTGTGCGGAGCCGGTCTTGCCGGCCATGGTGATGCCGGGCAGGCTGAGGCGGGCCTTGGGGGCGGTGCCGTGCTGTTCATTCACCACGGCAAACATGCCGCCGCGCAGGGCGGAGAGATATTTTTCGGGCATGCCGAGGTCCGGCCAGTGTTCCGGCGTGGCCTCCGGCCCGATATCACCATTCATGGCGCGGACCAGATGCGGCTGTACGGCCCGGCCCGTCGCAAGGCGGGAGGTATAGGTGGCCAGTTGCAGGGGCGTGACCTGCACAAAGCCCTGCCCGATACCACTGACAATGGTATCGCCCCCGTTCCAGTGATGGTGGTGTGATTGCCGCCATGTAGGGGTGGGAATCAGCCCGGTGCGGGTGTGGGGCAGTTCAATATCCAGCGCCGTGCCGAGACCGAACTGGTGCGCGGTCTCGGCAATGCGGTCCATGCCGACCCTGCGGGCCATTTCATAAAAATAGACGTCACAGGAATATTTAAGCGCCTGATGCAGGTCCACCGAGCCATGCCCCCAGCGGGACCAGCAGTGGAAGCGGGTGCCCCCCACATCCAGATGGCCGGGGCAGAACACCCGGTCTGTCGGGGAGAACAGGCCGGATTGCAGCCCGGCCATGGCAACCGCGGGTTTAAACGTGGAGCCGGGGGGATACACACCGGCCACGGCCTTGTTGATCAGCGGTGTGCGCTCGTTATTGGTCCACTCAATCCACTGGGCATGGCTGACACCGCTATCAAACAGCGACGGATCGAACGAGGGCGTACTGACCATGGCCAGCACCTCGCCATTGCGGCAGTCCATCACCACGGCGGAGGCTGTCTGCTCCCCGATGCGGCTCAGAACCTTCTGTTGCAGCCCGCGGTCAATCGTCAGGCCGATTTCCGCGCCGGGCACGCCTTCCACCCGGTTCAGCTCGGACATCACCCGGCCGACGGAATTGACTTCCATTTCCACGGAGCCTGCCGTGCCGCGCAGTTTTTCATCCTGACTCTGCTCCACCCCGGCGCGGCCTACGCGCATGCCGGGCAAAGCCAGGAGCGCGGACCGGGCGACATCGCGTTCATTGGGGGGAGCAACATAGCCAATCAGATGCGCCAGCAATTCCCCTTCCGGGTAGACGCGCCGGGTGCCGACATCAATCAGCACACCGGGGAGCGAGGGCGCATTGAGTTCAATCCGCGCCATTTCCTCCCATGAGAGGAAGTCACGCAGCATGACAGGAATAAACCGGCGCTGGTGGCGCATTTCCCGCGCGATGCGGGTGCGGTCCCGTTCATCCAGCGGGATGATGGTGGAAAAGCGTTCAATGGTGCCGGTGACGTCGGTCGTCTCTTCCGGCATCAGCAAAGCGCGCCAGTTTTCTTTGTTGTTGGCCAGTGCCACGCCGTAACGGTCTACAATGCGCCCGCGCGGCGGAGCCAGATAGCGTTTGCTGACACGGTTGCTCGCCGCCATGCGGGCGTAGCGGTCTCCGTCTTTAATCTGCAACTGGTAGAGTTTGTGCGCCAGTTCCCCCAGAGCGCCCATCTGCACGGCCATAAACAGCAGAGCCCGGCGCGTAAAAACACCGCGTCCGGGGTCCTTCTGGTTTTTGATGGGCATCAGGCGGTTGCTCTCCCGCCTGCGACGCCTCAGCCGCATGGTACGTCTCCGGGCAGCATCAGGAGTCTTCCTTTTCATCCAGCCTATGCAGAACCCATGAGAACAGGGCTGACAGCGGAGGATAGACCCCAATGGTCAGAAGAGCCTCAAACAAAGCCGGGGCAATGTCCAGCATGGCGAGCCGGAACAGGCAGGCCAGCCCCCATTGCAGCAGGCATGCCCCTGCCGCCACCAGTGCAAACACACCCCAGACCAGCAGGAAGTTCAGGCGCATCAGGCCAAAGCGGGCATAAAAGGCCACGCCATGCACCAGCAGCAGAATAAAGGCGCTGACCCCAAGCGGCGTAAAACCGACCAGATCCATAAACAGACCGAGCAGAAATACCGCCAGACCGGACATGCCTGTGGGCCGCCAGAAGGACCAGAAGAAAACGGTCGCAATAACAAGAGCAGGCAGCAGTTCCGCCGCCGCGGGAATATTCAGCGGGGCCGAGAAAAAGATGATGATCAGCGCGATAAAGAGCGAGGGCAGCAGGTGGCGTGCCCCGTGGTCAAGCCGCTGCCACAGGGTCTGGCGGGGCCGGATTTCCGGCTCCCACGCGCTCATGGAAGGATCTGGTATCATCCCGCCTGATCCTCAGCCCTGACCAAGCAGGGTCTTGAGGGGGAGAGTCAGCGTCTGGCGCGGATGGGCCAGCGGTACATGGCCGGGGGCATCTGGCGGGTCGATCAGTGCCTGACCGAAGTCAAACACCCGCAGCATCGTCAGGTGGTCAAGCTGGGCAAACGGCACCACAACCGGCTGGCCGGGATGCAGGTAATGCACCGTCCCGATGGGGAGCCCTGCCGGGAAAGCACCCGCCTGATCACTCGTCACGACTCGTTCACCTTCAATGGGCCGGGTATCCTGCGCGTAATACATCAGCCGGGGGAGAGGTGTGTTATCCCCCCCCATAATGGCGGTAGCGTGGCTGGCGTCCAGCGTGACGGGCAGGCGGCTGGCGATATCGGTAATCAGCAGGATGCGGGAGGACCGTGCCCCGGTTTCCGTCACGCGGCCCGCCAGCCCGTTGGCGGCCAGCGCGACATTCCCCACGCGCACGCCACTATCCGTGCCCGCTACCAGCAGAACAGCGCGGGCGTAAATGCCGCCGCTATCCGCCACCACGCGGCCGGTGACAAAGGCCGGTGTGGGTTCGGGAATCCAGTGCAGGGCGGTTTTCAGCGTATCGTTTTCCCGCGTGAGGGAAACGGCGACATCATACCAGCGGCGCAGATTGTCATTTTCAGTCTGGAGGCGTGCGTTTTCGGACCCCATGCGCCCGGCTTCCCGCAGATTGGTGCTGACAGCCTGTACCCGGTGCTGGGCCGCGGTCATCAGGCCCCAGAGCGGGGCCAGCCCGTCGGCCACGGTCATGCGGGCCTTGTCAGCCAGTTTCCGGTCTGCCTGACCGGCAATTATGATGCCAATGGACAGCAGAACCAGCAGTGGCAACACCAGCTTGCCCAGCGCCTGACGCATCTGGATGGAGACAGGAATCATGCAGCCTCCATCACCTGTGCAGGGTCAGACTCCGTGTGTGCGTTCAGGGCGTGTCTGCGTGTTCTCCACATAAAGTGGCATGCATCCTTTCCATCAGCCGGGCTGACATAGTGTGCCGCGTTCCCCCTTTCCGGATGGAAGGGGACTCGTAGTATGATAAAAACGTGACAATTAATACATGGTTGTCAGGACGTTGCGCAGGCGCTTCATTTCTTCCAGCGCACGGCCCGTCCCCAGTGCCACGCAGGAGAGAGGGTCTTCCCCGACCGTTACCGGCAGACCGGTTGCCAGACGCAGCACTTCATTCAGGCGGTAGAGCAGCGCGCCGCCGCCGGTCAGCACAATGCCTTTGTCCACAATATCAGCCGCCAGTTCCGGCGGCGTGTTTTCCAGAGCCGTGGTTACGGCATCCACAATCTGGCTGACAGGCTCAAGCAGGCTTTCGGCAATCTGGGCCTGAGAGACCTGCACTTCACGCGGGACACCGTTAATCAGGTCACGCCCCTTCACGTCCAGCCAGGGGCCGGGGTCTTCCGGGTCATCGGGCATCATGGCGGAGCCGAGCTTGATCTTGATGCGCTCGGCGGAGCTTTCGCCAATCAGCAGGTTATGGGTGCGGCGGATGTAGGAGATGATGGCTTCATCCATCTTGTCTCCGCCCACGCGCACGGAGCGGGCATAGACAATGCCGCCCAGAGAAATCACGGCGACTTCCGTCGTGCCGCCGCCGATATCCACAATCATGCTGCCGGACGGTTCCGTCACCGGCAGGCCCGCGCCAATGGCGGCGGCCATGGGTTCTTCAATCAGAAACACGCGGCGTGCCCCGGCACTTTCCGCACTTTCCTGAATGGCGCGGCGCTCAACGGCGGTGGAGCCGGAGGGCACGCATACAATAATCTGCGGGCTGGTAAAGGCGCGGCGGTTATGGACCTTGCGGATGAAATGCTTGATCATTTCTTCCGCGACATCAAAGTCGGCAATCACACCATCACGCATCGGGCGGATG
>JAEIIH010018915.1:0-10945 GCA_018904745.1 Drosophila orosa | reverse complement strand
TAACTAAGCCAGAATGCATTAATTTCTGACTAAAAATCTAACATTCTTGGAAGGGTATTAATTAATATTAGATTTCAGCTTACCGAGCTCATCCTCATTTTTATCAGTTACTGCATCAGAGTCAACATATTCTTTAGCTGTGAAAGAAAACATTATAAATATTTATTAATATTATTTAAATATAAGGGAAAAATAAATAAAAAGATAAAGCTGCAGTAAGAAATAAAGTAATTGAATAAAAAGGGAATAAAGAAAGTTCTTTGTTCTTACATAGGTCTTCTGGGTTTGCTAAGTTTCCATCTTCTGTTTCAAGGTTTTCTGTGCCTGAAATAAGCGCAATATATAAATTATTACATATTTATTTAAATAAAGGGTAATTGTTTTATTAATAATTGTCTTTGGATTACCTTAACAAGGCTTACAATAAGATTTAACTTGAATAACTCAAATTATACATATATAAATCTCTTAATCTTACTAATCAAAACACTTTCTTCTTTGTAAAAAGTACATCTTGAATTTCTCGGAACTTGTTTGTTTTCGCAGCCATCAAATGTGATAAACAATTTAAAGAATACAATTTACAATTTATTTACATACCCATTTCCGCGCTCTTTCTCTGGCGATAAGGCAAAGATACGCTGTAGTTATTATTTTGCATGTCGGCAATCTCAGCATTTTGCAAAATAGCATATATCCAGCCTAGGTACGAATTTATTTGGGTAACTTTGTTTGCAAACTGATATTCAACGTTATCCCTTGCCAAGGAAATGATTCCAACCAAATTACTTTCGTGAATCACACCATAGCCTGGGTAAACATTTTCTGAAAGCTGAAATTAACAAGATTAAATATTTATTTGTTAATTTTAAATAAAAACTAGACTTACAGTTGACTCTACTTTATCCTGCAAAGGCGATTCCGTGGCTAAATCATAATCAGCCAAAAGCACCCATTGAATATCGTCTCGTTCTGATAGGGGAAGTTGTTTGCTCAAGCGAAGGATTGCAATATCATTATCCAGAGTGGTGACATTAAATCCAGGATATATTTCAATTTCGCTCACAAAGTAAAGCAATTCTTTTTGTTCCTCATCTTTGAAAGTCACGGCTAGTTCCTCGGGTGTTATTGCTTGTTCAGTTTCATTGGCAGCTAACAAGCACGAGGCCGCGGTTAAAACTACACGACTTTGTAGTATGTTGCCATAGCACTTTCCATCGACCAGGACTCCGAGATTATTCCTTCTTTGCAGTAGAACTTGGTAGGAAGGACGTTGAACGTACTCATTGTAAACGCACGGAAATAAGCACAAAATAATTAATACAAACGATAGCATAGTTTCTCTTGATCTTGATACGTGGACAGAAGAACCTTGACTGTCACGTCACGGTGCCCTTACAAGATACTAAACCCCAGATGCACAGAGCACAGATATCTCTTATCTTTAGAATTAATTTATGCAAGTACAGTCAAACCCCGTTCCAGGTCTAATTTTTGGCTGCTGCTAATAGGCTGCAAGTATTTTTTGCTTGTGGGAATGACGTTATTTAAATAAATTGGGACGACTTGAATGAGGTAGCTAGCAGACATTAAAGATAACAATTTGCCGAGATTGTCAAATTTTTAATTGCTCTTTTCACAGGTTTTTACTGTCCTCTACTATGTGTGCTTTTGTATCAGGCATTTCCAGCGGGTGGCTCACTGCCAGCTTATCAGGAGATTTCATAAAGCCATTTTAAGAAGGTAGATCACTCACAATAACTTACCATTTAAATTATTTCTCGACACAAAAATAGGGCCACACGCTTGGTATACAAGTAACCTATTTAATTTGCATAATAATTATGATCGAGGTTAAACATTTGTTGCTATTTACAGTAGTTTTTGATGGTTCTTAACACTCAACAAGTAATATTTAAATAACAAAAGGCTCAAATTTTTATTAACTTGAATATTGAATACAATAAATTGTTTAATTTAAATGAAACCCCTTTTCCTTAGTTGCCGTTAACAAGCGCTCCTTCATTATCTCCTCGGTTGGGTAATCCGGCAGCTTCAGGTAGTGAACGCAGGTGTTAACCGATGGATAGCTACCAACGCCGGCATCCACCTTCCGGACAACTGTCAGTCTGGGATGTAAGTTAGCAAGTCCACCCGGTGGCAGGCTACTGCAACCGGTTGTGAATTGAAGAAAGGCTTTCCTTTCATCGCCCGACATGCTCAACAGAACGTTAACAAAACGTTGGAAGCCGGGGCTGCAAAAGGGAATGGATTTAAAATAATAAATAAATATATAAATAAGATTAATAAGAGATAATTATAAGTATATATAGAAAAGATTTAAGACTTGTTAATAGAATTTTTAAATCTCGAAAAATGAAAGTATAACAAAAAAGTTTATATAATTATAATAACAAACATACCTGTCTTTGCTGTAGCCTAGTTTTGGCTCTGTATATGAAATAATATCTTCTCGGCTCCAATGGGGGAACTGTTCGCCACAAATCATCATTCGGGCCTCGGCTGGCGTAAAGGCAGCCAGCTTTTTCAGCGGGAACACCTCATTGAAGCCCTCACTAAAGGCCTTCATCTGTTGTGCAATGCCATCTTGCAGTATGAAGTTCATTAGCAGCTCGCAATATGCCTCCAAATTGTTTATGGTGACATTCACCGACGATCCGTCCGGCAGCAGATCCGCCTGTTCATATCCGTAAACCGAGGAACTTGGCAGATACGTGAACGTAAGTGCCAAGTCCTCCAGGGATACTTCCAGACCATTTTGGGTGTGTAACTTTAGCTCGTCGATCAGTTCTTGTTTCTTTTCAGCGCTCAGGGTGTCGTCACAATCAATTGATTGCTTGCGCATTAGTAGATTTTGCAACTCTTGCAGGAATTGATACCGCGTGGGATCGATTTCTTTCAAGTTCTCTAAGGACAGAATGCCGCCAAAGGCATTCGATTTATTGCCATCCGTTCGCAATAGCTTGGTGCAGGTGTCTAGAATGTCGGATTCTTCCTCGGACACGACAGAGAGATCACCGTTTCGTCGATCCGAAATCACTTTGTGGAGATTACGTGATAGCACTTTGTTGTGGCAAAGCAATTGCAGAAATGATGTGGACAGCGGTATGTCCACTAAACGCATGTCTTGTAGGACCTTTGCCACGAAAACCCCAAAGAACCAAAAGTATTTGAGGACCTTCTCACTTATCTCGGTATTCTGAGGCAGCGGTGCTGGGAACAAGCCGTGCTCCCGCCGATTTACGTAGTAACCAACGGGCTTGGAACTTGCCTCAATGGTATCTGGGGTGTTTTCTTGATCCTGTCCCAACTCCTCATCACACAGCCACATGCAGAGGTCGGAGCGTTGAATTTCTGCCGCAACTAGGGCATAGAATTCCAAGGTGGGCCCCAGGCCAGTTCCTTCCTCATCCAGAAACTCCACCTCCAACACAGACTTCCTGTTGCTGTGCGTCTTCATCACCTGCATGGCCCACTTCAGCAAGTCCTCGTTGCGAGGAACCTTAACGCGTTCGTGCTTCAACCGTCCGATGCGGAATTCGTGATCATCGCGGCGCGGACTCATAATGGGTATCCGCTGTCTTTCCACGGTGACATCGCGCTGAGATTGCAGGCAAACAATGCTCCTCGAGGCGCCAAATGAGGTGCAATTAAAGTACAGCTGCCTCGTCTCGAAGGGGAACAGGAACGGGCACGATTGATTCAAGTTCTCGCACCAATTGGGCAAAGCGTTGCTGGAGAGGACCAACGGGTCTTGAATTTGCTGCTGCAGCTTGTTTGTGATCTTCTTGCTGATGAATAGATCCTCGGACAAAAGTGTAGCCCCACCATGTTCCGTGTCCAAACTCTCGATATCGTTCTGATTGAGGGCATTGATTTGGGTGAGCAACTCGAGGACGTCGTCCACGGAGCACATGTGATTATTATCCGCAATGTTGAAACCAAGATGCATGGGCGAGTTGGGCGACAAGGTGGAGGCTCCACTCTTCGATGAGACATCCGGCGTTTGCGCAAGCTCCTCTGCAGTTTCCTGTGCCTCGGGCGACACCTCCCTGTACACAATGGTGTACGTGGGCTCCCATATCTTTCGGAACTTGTCCAGCTTGTTCAGCTGACTGCATTGCAGTAACTCCTGCACGGCCCTAAAGATGGTCCAGTCCGTGTTGTTCAGATCGATTTCCACCTCGGGAATGCCACCGATTCCCGGACCGCGCAACTTCAAGCCAAGCAATGGCTGCTCAATGGTTTCATGGCCACTGGGCTGCGGTTTGGGCAACTCCTCAACGCCGATGGGAGGCAGTTCCAGGTCCGAGGTTTGATTCACGTTCGTGCGACCCGGTCGGGGATCAAATGCTGGTATCAAAGCGGAGAATTGCCTCTTGAGAACGAATTCATCGTCCCACGACTTGCGCTTGGTGGTCACACCCACCAGCCTGTTCTCCAAAGCCTCGTCATCCATGAAGGTGAGCAGATTCCGGGACACCATGACTTGCAGCAGCGTATTGCCCACCTCCTCATATTCGTCCTCATTCTCCTCCTCATCGTTATCCTCGTCCATGTCATCCTCATCGTCCAAGTCGCCCAACAATGCCGGCGCTCGGCAGCTCTCCAAGAAGTCTTCGAGGGACACCTGCTCGCTGTCGCTCGACGTGGAGGTCAGACTCATGGTTAGCGTGTGATTGATGGTAGAGGCGGATTGCTGTCCGGCCGAGGTATTTGTCGATGGATGATTCGATGATGGAGCAGTGTTTATGCTGTTATTCGAGGATAAACTGGGATAACTCTGAGCGGTGCTCAGCAATCCCGAGTGGAAGTTACTGGACAGGGCCAGCTTAACCAGACTGCTGACCGAGTGTCCGAGGAATGAGCCAGAGGCATTCTGATCGCCGCCATGCTCGTTTACATTCACCACATCCGCCGCATTCATAATCTGATTGTCCTGGATGTTGGTCGTTCCCTGCGAGGTGCGACGACGGGCAATCGCGGCGAAGGTCTCCAGCAAACCGGTGTGCATGGTGGCCACCTCCGATGTCGTGGGCACTTCGGAAGCCGAAGTTGTCGTCAAGTTGGGCACACTTATGCTCATCATTTGGCTGGGCACTGGACCACTTTCAGCTGAAATCTGCGGATCTGCACTCGCTGGCTGCGCTGTTGCAGCTGCAGCTGCTGCTGCTGCTGCTGGTTTTAGGGAAACAACACTGCTGGGTTTCTTTGCATTCTTCTCGTCTGTCTTGATCAGCCCTTGTGCCTTTAGCTGCTTCTTCAAGCCAATGTTGGCACAGGAAACGGGGAACGTGTCGGTCGAGAGAATATTGTTCGAGTTATTCCTGATCATATCCACGCCGTCGCGCATCTTGTCAATCATTTCGAGTGCCTCGGTCGACAGTTGGGTGACTGTGTTGTTGGTGGTTCGCAGATTCACCAGCAGGTCCTTGGAGATCTTATTCACCGAGTTGTTGGCATTCATCTTGTTGTTCTCCTCAATGTTGGATATGTTTTTGATGTCACTCGACGACTCTCGGGGTGTCGCGGGAGTCGTCTGGACCTCAGGAGGATGCATCTCGGCTGGCTGGCTGCATATATTCTCCTTGGACTCCAGTTCGGCAAGCGAAAGGTTCTCGGAAATGGTGGCCAGATCGGAGACAATGCCCGAGTTAATGGCCGGCATAGAGTTGTTGATTGCCGACAAGTCCGAGATGTGCTCCAAGTCGCGGCTCAGGGGCGACGGTCCGCTTATGTTATCCTTATGCATGGGACTGGTGCCAGATTCTTTGTGCTTGGCACGAACCTCTCGCGAGGAAGCTGTTGCCAGCTGGTTTGTGGATATAATCTGTGTCTTTGCGGAAGCAAAGACATTCTCCGCAATTGTCTCGACAACAACGGCCTGCTTCCAGGCGAGATTATCCGCGGAAACTGTTTGATTCGATGCCCCAACTTCGGGATGATGGTTCTGATTCTTCTCCGTGGCCTCCGGGAGGGATGGCGTGGAGCTGGATTTGCGAGATGTAAGCGCCGTCGTGTTGGTCTTATCATTTACCTTCATGGTGCCCGTTGCCGACGACTGATTGCCCTCGAAGATGGACAGATACTCGCCATCGGCCAGCTTCAAATCGTACTTGCCCTCGGCGCCCATGCGATACGAGTTGCGCACTCCGTGATCCCACTTGACATCAATCCATCCGTTGTGTATTTCGCCCGTAATTGTTCCCTCGCCGCCACAACCGTCCTGATCCTCCCAACGCCAGTCCACGCCGCGTATTACCCGGGCTCCCGTGGTCATGTGCTTTAGTTGTGCACGAATCTGTCGCCTTTCACGCCTTATTTTCGCCTCTGCCTCCTTGACACTCTTGCCAATGTCATCGGCCACGGCCACAACTCGGCCATAGATCTCAAAGCCGCTCAAGCTTAGGTAATGCGTTTGCCCCGAGGCATTGCGTCCATTCTGCTGGATTCTGATGTGGCGATACCTGATGCTATCATCCAAAGCGGCACACGTAATGGGCCACGTGGCCGTGCTGCCGGGCTCAATCAGGCTCTTGTCATCAGCATGCGCACTGAGCGTGGTCCAAGTCAGCCCATCCTTTGATCCCTGCAGCAACCAGTTCCTTAGCGCCGATCTGCCATAGCCACGAGCATGGCGAAGGGTGTAGGCCGTGGGTATGATGTAGACACCCAAATCGATGGCAAACCAAGCCTTCTTGTTGTCCTTTGTGTGACAATTCAGCGAAATGCTGTCGCGGGAGAGAATATCCTCTAGTTTGCCATAAGGCAATGTCTTGCCCTCCGAACTGGTGACCTGAACCAGGCCATACTGCGCTGGATTCACCCAATCGCAGGTCTTGGCATTCGTGCCAATGTAAAACAGCAAACCCTCTTCGTCGAAATCGAACGAGTGCGAAAACACAAGTCCCGGACGATGCTCCCGTATTTTCTTCAAATAAAAGTATGTGGATCGATCGAGGTCGTACCACTGCTTGGCCACCATTTTGAGCAAGTACTTGGACAGTTGTCCAATCGTGGCTAGTGGCTCCATTTTGAGAGTGCGTCCCGAGCGATCAAACAAAGTACTTTCACACTCGGCACGCTCCAAGCGGAAGCGAAGTCTCTTTTGCAGAATTTGCAAGCTATAGCCGGTGCATGGGGTGTCGTAAAGATATATGGGTAGCTTCTCTGTGCTCTCCAACACAGACACAAGTTTCTGGATCAATATGCTGGCGGTGCTCTTGGTTCTAGTTGCCGCCGACTCCACGCTGTCCTCGAGGATGCATTTCTTAAAGACGGCCACTCGTTGTTTTTGCATTTTGTTGCGCTTTGAATTGTTTTCCCAATGATTTACGGACAAAACGGCCACCAGAGCCTGCACCAAGCCCGATGAATGCATTTCGTAGGCGCTCACCACTCCATCTTCGTGTATCAATTGACACAGCTTGGTGAGAGCGGCGGACAAAGTCACATCCCAACTGCCATTGGGTGCCATGTGCTGCTCCTCGAACGACACCTCAATTTGCTTTACAATATCGGTTAGTATGGCAACGGCTCCGCGTGGCACAGTCTGTGCCGATTTAAAGTATTTGTTGTAGATTTCGCGCGACAAATTGCGTACCTGAAACTTCTGACCCTCCGTCTTGGACTTGTTGCGCTTCTTCTTGGCCGTCGACCAGCCCGAAGCGAAATCGGGACCTAGGACTGTCTCCGCCGTAAAGGTATGCTTTGTACCCCGATTGCTTTCGAATATAAAGCCCGGCAAGTCATCCTGCAGCACTGTGACCTGATGCCCCTCGGTATTGTGTATTTGCAGCTGATTCGTTTTATGCGATTGCAAAACCCAGTTGCCAACAACCAAGCGCAGGGCACTGGCTGTGGGCAGAATGGGCTGCGACACAACGCCGGTAATTACGCACGAACGGGCGCGCATTAGCTTTTCCAAAAACTCGCCGCGATTTTCTACAAATATTTCTAGTTATTATGGTTAGTCTTTAATTAAACAAGTGAATATTTACCCGAACTATCGTTGCCATTCTCTGGACTACCGCTGGAGTACATGGTGGCCAGCTTGCCATCGATTATAAAGCGGAACCAGCCATTGGAGCCATTGGAGAGCTCCAAAGCCACCGAATCGGACCACACATACAGGCAATCGCGGCCCCGACAAATGCTCCACTCGCGCCAGTGATAGGGCTTGCCCTGCAATATCTCTTTGGCATCCTCCATGGGATCTTCTGCGGGTTAGGCTTAATAATTACTTGTACTTTGTTGTAATATATAGAGGGTTCTTACCTAAAGTGGCTCGTGGACTAACCACCACATTGGTTAAAGATTTCTGAGTCGAAGAAGCCGACTCGTCTGCATTTCCTGACGCTGACTGCACATACAAATCCTCGGCATCCGTGTCCATCAAAGCCTGGACCTTGGCAAATACGCCAAGACGGGCAAAGTGATCGAGAAATTCCTCTTGTGTCTTACACATAATTTCCTCAATGATGTTTAAAACAATTAAATGACCATCGTCATCGTCCTGGGAATAAATTAATTCAATTAAGTAATTAATACTTCAAATTCAATATATATTCTTCATATAGTAGCATTACCTCATTGTCCAAGACACTGGCAATCACCTCGATGAGCAGATTTCCACCATTCTGGCCCGTTGAAGTGGAGGCATGCGCCTCATCGCTGTAGCCCGACTCGCTGAGGCTCTGCAGCACCGTTGGGTAGGCGTATTGGACAATCTTCTTGATCAGCGCCAAGCTAGCGCGCCGCACACTGCCCAACATGGAGCCCAGGAAGGTGCGGCAGAAGATTGGCAGAAGAACCTTTAGATAAATCGGTGCCATTTCAGGATCACCGCGCGGCTCCATCAGTGTGCCCTTCTTGCCATCCTTGTTGAGCAGCGAGTGATCCGGCGACATCCACTCGCCAGGGGACTGCAGTATGGCCGCCACTTCCCGATGGCCATCGTCTAGTCTCTCACGCGCCTTGTCCAGCGGCGTTTTTCCATCCTCATCGCGTAGATCCGGATAGGCACCGAATTTGAGAAGGATTTTCGCAATTGCAGGACGACCAAAGCAGGCGGCATAGTGAAGGGACGAGCTGCGCTGTCCCTTGTTCACATCGGCACCCTTTTCGCACAAATACTCCACCATTTCCAGGGTGCCAAAGGCAGAGGCCCAGTTGAGGAGCGTCTGACCCACATCGTCCATGCAGTTGACATCAATGCCGCCCGATTCGATGGCCTCACGCAAAGCCTCCGAATCCTTCGAACGAATGCAATCGATGAGCTGGCGATGCGTGCGATCTGTGTTGGTGTTGTTGCGCCTGGGTCGCGGTGCCAACTGTCCCTGATTGGGGTTGTTGTTACTGCCTCCACTGCCGCCGCCGCCTCCACGGTTTAGTGCCTGGCGTCCCTCGAACAAAAGTAAGAGCAGAAGATCTGCAAAGCGCATGCAATCCAGCACACATCTCTCGTCGCCCTGCAGCGCTCTTTCCAGGGCATCGGCCAACTGTGAGCGCAAAATGTCATGGGTAATCGATGGTGAGCCGCGACACAGTGTGGACAGCAGAGAAATCGTTGTGGATATGGACTGCGGCGAGGCTGCGGCCTCGGTTGATGACTTCACTTTGGTGGCGCTGCTAGCCACATTCTCATTAATGGCATCCGACGACTCAGCCGGCTGAGCAGCAGCAGCCGCGGTAGCTGCCCCCGAGTGGGGGCTGCCTCCCACACTCTTCAGACGCTTCAACAGCTCCGTGGTGAGGCCGTACTCGGCCAGCGGTGCCGGGTCCACCCACTTGCGGGTGAAACGATCCGCCACAGAGGCGAAACACTTGAGGGCGCCATCAGATACCATGGCATCCTCGTGCTGCAGCAGCGTGCTTAGGCTCTCCACGCAGTTCTGAATGCAGGGCGTGTTGGGCTCCACTTTGGTGCAAAGCCGTGAGACCACAGACATGGCCGAGTGCAGCGTGTCCTTGTGCACTTGCGAGCCACAGTCGCGGATGAAGGAGAGGACACAGTTAAGGCCGCCGCCCTCGAAAACGGCGCCCGCTTCACGGGTGCAAATCAGCTCGAGCACCTTGATGCATTGCTCGGCGAGGTCGCGCGAGGTGCGCGACGAGAGATCCGCAACCACAAGATGATTGCAAATGGCTTTAATGGCGCCATCGATCGACACAATGCGCCGGGTGCACTCGGCCGAAACGTCCAAGTAATAGGTAATGGCTCGTGCCGTAACCTCGAGCACGTTTTCGGGTGCCAGTTCATCCAGGAAAATCTTGCACAGAGCCGGCAAGAATGTGCGTGGTGGACAGCTGGAAACAGAGAGAAAAGGCCATCAGCAAGGGAAATAGAATGAGGAAATATGCAACTACCTTTCGAAGCAACGATCCACATTGTCGGACATCAGGAGCAGCATGCAGAGCTGCTCCAAGGCAATCAGTTGCATGTCCCGCTCATCGCCCTGTCCCATGGACAGCCACTCCAACAGAGTTTCGGGATCGACATCGCCCATCTGTGCAATGTAAACAATACAATTTTGATAATTGAGTAAGTTATTTGTTTGTTGACAACTAAAGCAGGAGAAACAAAGAAAAAAGGCAGTGGCAACCGTCTTAAATTTGGTTAATTATGATGCCTTCTCTTCGAAAAAAGAATTCTAGGGTTAAATATTCAATTTTAATAGTTTGGTTGATTTAAAATTGTTGTTAAATAAATGAATTTATGTATGGTTACTAAGATTAGAACTTTTACTTACCGCGAATCGATCTTTTTTTTTGTTTTTCTCAACCAAAACTGCAAGGGAGACAAGAAATGTATAGATATTAATAATTTAAGCAAAGAATAGTTGTTTTAAGATTAAAATATAAGTTATTTAGACAGAATAAAGCATGTTGGAATTTGTAATTCCATTTTGTAGGAACAACCTTG
>JAEIIH010018904.1:0-24446 GCA_018904745.1 Drosophila orosa | reverse complement strand
AATTTAAAAAAAATGTATTTATCGATTTTTTGAGTACTTCCGAATATTACAAGATAATTTCTTTTTAAATGATTATTATCGGCACTGATTAAAAAAAACACTCTTATATCAGTAAATAAAAATTGCTTATGATTACTTGATGGTAATATAAAAATATATTGACAGTGTTGACTAAAATTCCCCAAGGTTTATTTATGTACATACAACACCCATAAATTAAGAAGTAAAACATTTATAGATTACTCGACATTACTCACAACTTAAACGTTTTGCAACTCATTTTTAATGCTAATAATTCAACCACATCTTTATATTTGCCGGATATCCCATCTATATTTGGCAAACTTCAAAAACGCATCAGTTACGAGCTCTTATTTATTTACTATTTTCGCCGCACAGGCCACAAAATTGCCACCTGCGTGTTGCGTATGGAGCTCAACAAACTAATAAATTGCCGGCAGTATTTTCCCTCTGTCACTCATTCAGAGAACAAAAAAAAAACAAGAGAAAAAATATACATACTGAAGAAGGGGGTCCCAAAAACAAGTGTATGTAGTATGAAACATGGAATGTCATGTCACACGATTCAGCTGGGGGGTTTTTTGTTCGGATTCGGGGTGTGACATAAAAACTATGCGCCCGCATAAATCGCGAATCACAAATCGAAAATCGAATTTATTGACAGCGCGCAAATGGGCGAAATAGGCAAACAAAACAAAACTGGCAGAGGAATAAAAATCATTTGAAATATTGTCACTGTATGCGGACGAATGGGCGTTGGTGGGGTGGCTGAAAACTGTGTTTGCTGCCTTTAAACATAACGCTCTGACAAAAATCTAATGAAATATGCAATAAAATTTGAGTGTTTGCCATTCCACATAAGCGACGCAAAAGCGCAATTCACAATGAGCATAGATAAATATGAAACAAACACACACTCACTCGTACATTCATTCATTCGGACTTGAACAAATTGCAACTGTGCTGAGCTGCAAGTTCATGAAATTTCAATAAATATGAATATTTTTTCCGATTTCACCAAATAATAGACTGCCGAAACAACAAGCAGGCGAAAAAATATATATATATGCACATGGGCTATAAAATTAGTTGGATTTTGCACATTTATCCACATAGGTAAATAGTTTTTAACAACGTTAGCTCTCCGATTTGTATTTTTGTCAATAAATCTGATAGACTCTGGTATATGTATATTTGTGATCTATGAGTTTCCATTTGGGGTTTGATTTATAAACAATCAGTTAAAGTTAAAAATTGTATAATTGCTAGTCGAAATTTGCTAGCAAACAGTTTTAAATATTTTGTACATGCTTTTACAGGCAGTTAGATTATTGATAATAAAGGAAGAAAGGCATACTTCACTAGGATACGTATTAATATTAATAGTTTAGTGAAATTGTATAATTCTCGCAACAATTCAAATAGATTTTAACCTCTACCAAGAGGAAATAAAATAAACAATTAGTAAATCATTTTTCAGCTCGCAATACCTTTTATTAAATTTTATTTTCAATCAACCAATTTCTATTTCAAATGCTAAATCCTTCGAACTAGTTCACCAACTCAGTGCCGGCATACATTTTAGCTTTTTGCCAATAATCATTATTGCTGCATATATGACACCGTGCGCGGAGACCGAATATAGCACATCAATTCGGGTTCAGAGGGACAAACAAATGATAAAGAGTCGTGGATAAATACCATGGACCGACCTCAACCTCCCCCGGGCATGGCTGAAAATTAATGGGCAGCAATTTCAACAGAACACAGCAACAAATACACGCTGAGTATCCGAGAGCCCGATTGATTCGGCGAATGCCAAACTCAGCGGCGCCACGTGGCGTATGCGTAATATGATTTAAGCGAAGCTAATGCACAAAGGCATTTAAATTGAAATGTGTGTGTGCTAGCCGAGTGGGTGTTTCCATGCGGTTGTGCCGAGCTGCATTTCAGGCATTTTCGCAGTTTTGATTTATTTCAGCACACGGACACACACACACACTGAAAAAGACAGTTTGAATCCTTCTAATGCTAACAGAATTTTGTATTTTTCTTCCTGCCCTCTCTCTCTCCTTCTCCCTTTACATGTCGCTGACAAAAACTAATATTTGGAAACACGCTAATGCGCGGCTTCGGTTTTTGTTCGGCGCTACGTGCAACATCCGTCGGCGACAACAATGGCCGCCGTCTGCCGATAAAAACTGTAACCGGAAACGCGCGACTAACGGAAATTACAAAATGGCTGCCATCCATTAGATACGTCTCACGTCGGACAAACTGAGTTTCGATCTGGTCCCCGACATCAACAACAATGTAACGCACTCGACCACCATCAAAATCAATAGGGCCACCTCCTGGCACAGCGTTGAGCTGGACTACAAGCTGGGCGAGATCCGGTTCACGGTGGATTATCGTCACACCCTCAGCCAGATGTACGGATTGACCTTTAACATTGGCGACAAGCTGATCATTGGCAGTAGCTTAAAGTCGGCGGCCATGGGTCTAGTGGGTTGTATTCGAGACATAGAGATAAATAATCATCTGATCGAACCAAGGCATGTGGTGAAAACGGAGAGAGTGGTGGGAGAGGTAACATTATAGCTTTCTTTGCTAAATTTCTTTTCTTTTACTAAATTAATTTTCCCCCCAAGGTGGCCCTGGACAACTGCAACTACATAGATCCCTGCAAAAGGCCCAATACTTGCGAGCATGGCGGCAAATGCTTTGTGAAGGACGATCGTGTGACATGTGATTGCAAGCACACGGGTTACATTGGCAAAAATTGTCATTTCACGAAATATCGAAAGACCTGCGAGGAGCTGGCCCTGCTGGGTTTCACCAAATCGGATGTCTACCTCATCGACATCGATGGCAATGGCGTTTTTCCGCCCGCCCATGTGAAGTGCGATTTCCAGAGCCTCGAAAATGCCACCAAGACAATTGTGGAGCACAATCTGCCCAGCCAAGTGGATGTGCGATCCGCCAGGGAGACAGACTTTAGCTTCAACATCCGATACCGGGAATTCTCGCCGCACATGCTGCAGGAGCTCATATCGCACTCACTGTACTGCACACAGTACATCAAGTACGACTGCTACCGGGCCCAGTTGGAGCTGCACTCGGCCACCTGGTTCACTTCCTCGGCCAAGAATCTCACCGTCGACTTCCTTGGCAATGTCAAGAGGTAAGCTTGTGAGCATGGGGTTGTGCCCCATGCGGGTATTTGTGATTTACGTGCTGAGCCACGTCACCGCAAACAACACAAAATTGGATGACAAGAGCAGGGCTTACGGTACAGTGGGGTACACAGTGGGGAATTGGTTGGAAAATTTGGCTTTTTATTATTTAGTTATAATTGGAACTTTAGTTGAATTAATGGAATATTTTTTGAATAAGGTTTAGATGGGATAATTTCTTTAATAGCTTACAAGTATTTTAAAAATTGTGTTTTTAATTAAAAACATTTTTGGATTTAGTTTAAAACTCACGTTTAGTAATTTCTATATTTTTATGGAATTTAGGTAATGATAGAGAATGTTTTTTATGAATTTTCTGTACTTATTGACGTCTTCAGCCACAGTTTCTTTTTTGCACTTCGCATTTCTTCACTTCTAATGTGTTTCTTATAGAAATATAATAATATTTTCATGTAATTTCCTTGCAAAATTAATTAAATAGAAATATACATACATTTGTAGTACAATTTCCTCTTTTAAAGCCCACTATTCGTGGCTTAGTCCCTGCATATGCTGGCGGATGATTTTGGTCCACCGCCAGCCACACAATTAATGTTGCAGTCTATTTGCTTAACTTGCTGTTGCACCCTGGATTATCACCAGACCCTGATCCCTGTCCCCCATCCACCGCTGTGTGTGTGTGTGTGTTGTGTGTACGTTCTGCCCCAGTGGAGTACAGAGTACGTGCGGTAATCCAACAATATAAATCCGAAATTTCCGAAAGGCCAACCCATGCCAGTGCTCTGTCCCGGTGGTGCTGGCGTTTCAATTGTAAACGAAACTTAAATTAATTGCTCGCACATGCATAATATAAATGCCAGGCAGGAACCTTCGCTTAATGCCATCTGACATGCTTACCCATCACACACAGATGTGCAGTTGTTTTGTTTCTAGAATGCCAGCAAACTCCACATCACTTTCACAAGGCATCGATATTTCCCAGTGCAATGAAACTCCGACCACGTCTTGTCAGTGATGCGGTTGCACTTGGAAGAGCCATCTGTCGGTTTCTGAACTCTGTACACACAGAGAAAAATTAATTAAAAATAAAATAAATGTTCCAATAGCAAATGAAATAGAAATACTGCATAAATCCTTGTCTTAAGATATAATAATCCTTAGAAAATTTCAAGTTTTCCTTATTTAGAATCTCTTTGAACCATTTTTCCCTGTGTTCTCTACAATTTGTCATGAAGGAGTTCGTCCCACTGAACTGGCCAACATCTAGTGTTGGTCTAGCTCTTCAAATTTCCCTTTTTTTTGCCTTCTCCAGAACTAACCCTTCTACTACTCCCACCAAAGTTATATCTGCGGCATTTGTTGCCATGCATTGGAGCATAAAATTTTATGGCGTCGAAAGGCGAGCAGCAATAGCCGGCTACTGAATGCCTTTTTGTCCAAGGTGAACTAATGGCAAAACCTCTAAAAAAGCCCAGCGAACCACACTTGATGATGGGAGGGTACAAAAAACATATGAGGCCAAATACGGGGAAAATTGCAAAAGTGCAAAACAAAAGGCCTGAGCTTGGTATTTATGTCAGGCAAATATGTTTCCGCATCAGCGCTAATAAGGTTTATGACTGAGTCCCGCCATATCTCTTGTGGCGCCCATTTTGCCGGTCCAACTTTTGTGTTTTTTCAGCCGCCATATTGTCGAACAACTCTTTCGTTATTCTAGCTTTTATATATTTGGTTTTTGTGAATGGCATTAAAAGGGAGTATTTTTTATAAATAGATTTAAAAAAGAGTCTTTTTTTTGGTAATGTTATATAGAATTTATAGAATAAAAATTATTATTTGAGGCTTACCGTAGGAGATTCCTTCTTTTACTATTAAAAAGTAATGTAAACTACATTTTATTAACCTTATTAAATTAAAACCTCGATTTGTGTCTTTAAAAACTAAAAAACTAATTAAAGTAAAAATAAATCTAGAGCTCATGTAAGTTTCTCTTACACCCAAAATGAATATTCTTTAAAAAGGGGCACCTCCTAGTCGTATCCATTAATGCCTTCATATGTTTGGTGTTTTGTTTTCTTTTTTGTTTTAACAAGTTCGCCTTGGTAATTTTTCTTGCTATGGGCAGCCCTTTTTAAAATGAATGGGTTTGAGCACACAAATTTAGTCTTTACGCCTAATTTCTTTGAGGCCTGGGTTCTACCGTTGGTTGACTCTTTCCCTAGATGGCGTCGCATGGATGTTTCAGCTTGGCTGGCTTGCCTGGAGAACCCTTTTGACAATACATCATGCGCAGCAAAGTAGGCAACATCTGGCGGCGGCAATTTCCAGTCGCTTGTTGCTGGCACTCCTCCTTGTTTCTACTTTTTACTTCCTTCTCCACGCTGTGTGTGTGTGTGTGTGTGTGTGTGTGCCTGCGTCACTAATTTCCGCTTTCAGTAAATCAATTCGAAAACCTTAACAGCCTGACTTTGGTTTCGCTTTCATTTTTTTTTGGCACTTGTTTGTTTGCCTTCATGAATGAATGGCGTTCTGGTTGGCTTCGGCCAACACGGAAAATGCACCCGGTTTGGGGCTTAGAAAAAAGCCGGCTAGCTTTCTGGGGCTTCCCAGACCATTTGGCCATCCATCATTGGCTCGTAGTTTGGTCCTTACTCATTCAAAATTTGACAGGCTCGTTTGTTTGTTTGTGTGTTTGTGCCACAGTAGTGCTGTGGCACTGCCACTCCTGCTTCTACTGCTGTTGCTGCTGCGGTGGCTTGAATGCGGATCTGGCAACACGAAGGCGGATGCGGATGAGGAAACGGAAGCGGCACATGCAGGCCAAAACCGCAGCAAGCACAAACATGAGCCGGAACAGGCTCATCACGGATCGTATTTGGTCCAGTGGATACTTGTTAGTATGAATTTTTTAGTGGATTTTTTTAAAACTGGCTAGGTTTTATATATTATTAATATAAACAGGGATAGTCTTGTTGAAAAGTCGCCATAGGTAGAGTTTTCTGAGGCATTAAAAAACCAATAAAGTTTACTTTTTTAATAATTTAGATTGATTTGTTAGATTTATCAAAGTTTATCCTGATAAATTTCACAAAATATAATATTTACCCAGTCAAGAGTCTACTTTTTCCCCTTTACATCCCGAATAATTGAACTTCATTGTCCCTTAATTGCTCTGTCACTGATATATCCTCGATTGCCTTGATACCCAACGAATATTTCTGCATAAATGGCGCAGCGAAAAGCCAAAAAAAAAAGGAAGGACAGCGGATGTGGCTCAGTTGGTCACTCAACGGACTCGTCAAACTGCCGGTGGCTCTCCGGCTCAAATGTATGCAAATGTATGCAGACTTTTTCTAATACCTTTCACCTTTTTTTGTGACCCACCACCCCTCGCCTCCACACAACCTCAACCCGGAACCCCGTAATCCGAATCCCAACCCTTCCACAGAGGCGCCTGTCCGTGCTCCGTTAACAAGACGTGCGTGGACCCGAATCAATCATGCAACTGCGACGTGAAGGAGAACAAATGGAATTCGGATGAGGGCTACTACCAGGATCCGCACAGTTTGGGCATCACCAACATGTACTTCCTGCAGCAGAAGGATCTGGACGATGAGGCCCAGGGACGCATCACACTGGGGCCATTGGAATGTGTGGAAACAAGTGAGTGAAAATTTAAGTATTAATTTAAACATAAACATTAGTCTTTGGGGATAACTTGGTTAGACTTTTTTAATGTCATGGGTGTCCTATAAGGTATCCTTTAATTATTACTTTTTCCTGCCGCCCTTGCAGATACGCAAAAGTACGTGGTCACCTTCACCACGTCGCAGTCGTATATCGAGGTGCCTGGTTGGCGTAAGGGCGACATTGCCTTCTCGTTTCGCACCACCGGCGAGAAGGCCATCCTGCTGTTTCAGCCACCGATCCGCGCCCACTATCCCTCGTTTATGGTGGCTTTGACCGGCGACGACCAGCTCACGTTCACCTTCACCCTCAGCACGGGCACCACCCGCGAGCTGGTCATTAACTCGCACCGCCGGCTCAACGGCGGCGAGTGGCATAAAATATGGATCGACTACAACCAGTATCATGTGCGCTTCATGATAAACACCGATTACCAGATGCTCGATTTGCTGCCCGAGGAGGAGTTCGGACCGTTCGAGGGTAGCATGTACATTGGCGGTGCCACATTGTGAGTATTTTTTCACGTTATTTATCCATATACTCTGTGGCACTGGATAACAAAGGGGAATTTTCTAGATATATTTTTAAAGGATTAATTTTGTAAAGGTTTTATATATTTGTTGTACTTTATAATCGACATTTTCTTCAGGAGTCACTGCAGATTGTCTCATAAAATTGGTAGCTTCACATAAATCAAGTATAGAAAATGTCCTTAAATTTGTTAATGAATTTATCCGGCTCGAAGGACCACAATGGTTTTTTTTTGTAAGAAACTAAGTACTTATTTATTAATTTTGTTTACACATTTAATATAAAAACTCAAGTCAAGGTAATGTTAATTTTTATAAACTTAAATTTTAATCTAAAGCAAACTACATTTCCTGCTGTTTGTTAGTGTAATCAGACATACCCTTTTATGGCTGCCTGCATCGGTGGCAGCTGTAATGGCAATCGACGGGTATAAGCTCTATTCCCGCTACTTGTCCGGATGCTGCACCAGCTCCTGCTCCTCGTGGGGTGTCCACTGGCAGTTGCGGTTTGTGCAATTTATTGCGGCAATTACGTTTTAATTATAAACGCGCGACTAACTGCCAAGCAGCAGGACTAACAATGACAGTAGCCTCCGCCCGCCCGAAGGAATCCCTCCAATGGCATCGATTCCTGCCCTGCGGGAGAGCACATGCCACGGCCCGTTGACCGCCACAGTTCGATTGATAATTGGGACGCCTCACTTATGAGTTAATTACGGATTGATGCCAGTAATTTGCAACGCTCAATGGAATAACTGCCGATAACTTGGGGCGGGTATAAATTTTAATGAGCGCTGCTCTTCTTTGCTAAACCAAAACATTTAAAATGCTTTAAGTTTCGACTATTACTATTTATTTATACTTTAATTTGATCAAAAGGCATAACAAACCGCCTTCGCACACATTCACTTCCTGGAAAAACCAATCCTTTTAGGGGTATAAAAAGAATTGCCATAATTAAATTAACTTTTCGCTGGAAAATTCATTCCAAAGTCATTATCAATAATCAAGCCGCGTCGATGGAGGGGAGTGTAAGCGTAACCTGATGCTGCCTTTTTCCTGAATTTTTAGCCCGTAACCATTCCACTCCATCCCCTTCGGAAGTTAGCGCACTTAAAACGCGCTTATTCTTGATTGGCATAATTTATAAAAATTTTTTTTTCCCCCGCGTTGCCACGGAGCAGATACCGCCGGCGGTGGATGCTCGCGTTCATGAGATAGATGGAGCGTTGGAAAAAAGCATTTGAGGGGTTTTTCAAGCACTCACATGTGCGGAATATGGCACTTGTCTTATTTCATTCCTCTTCTTTTTTTTTTAATTATTGAAAATGTATAAAAATCAAACTGAAATATTTATATATACACGTACAGGTGTACGTAGTACTTGTGTGTGCGAGTGGCAAGGAGACGTGTGCACACATTGGCACTTAACCCCGAAAAAGTTCTGCCTGCCACTCATAAAATTTCGATGAGCGGTAAACACGCCGAGTAATTAACGGTAAAGTGCAGCGCTCTATAAAGGCCAACCCAGGCCCAATAAAATCCAACCCACCCGCCCCATCAGAATCGATTCGATTCGATTCGATTCGATCCGATCCGCTTTCACTGAGCCAATTTATTCAATTTATTTATAGGCGGAAAAGAAAGCTCTGTAAAACATACAAGTAATATGGAAAATGCAATATTGATGCAGCCATCGAAGGGAGAGAACAGGGAGGTTGAGAGGTCCGAGCCGTGGCGAAGTGGCGTATAAGGTTGCACGTAAGCCAATAAGCGGAATCAGCGGATGCGGCTCATAAATAAAAGAGTTAATCAACATATTGATAGAGACACGGCGAGACCTTAACGAGACGTTCCAAGGGATGCGCCCCGGCAGCCAAGTGTTAACCCATTAAGAACTTGCGGTGCGCTTAAAATTCATTCCACGCCACTGCTCGCATTCTGTGTGCCAGAGGAGCTCTTCATTGGGTTAACAATAATAAAAAAAATAGCAAACACAAAGTTAAGCTTTTGCAAATGCAATTACTCTTTACCCGCCGGATGGGGTGAGTTTTAAATAGAGATGTATGTTGTTTGCATTCGGAAAAAGCCAGCGGTTAAGTACTTAGGCATTAAAATAACCTAATTAGAAGCATAAAATGTAATTATAAAATGGGGTTGTATTAGGGATGGCTGAAAATAACGATACTTTAGCGATATTTGTGGCAAAAGCTGATATATACTTTGATAATTTAACGAGATAAATCGACTATCTTTTTAGTATATCGATTCAATACAGTACAATAGCGCATTAAATTATAAGTTTTTTGTACTTGTAGCGTTAATATATCACAATTTACGATAATTTCAATATTTTATTAATTTTTGTGGATATAAATCCATATAAATCCCTGTGTTGCCTTAATATATTAAAAGGAAATCATAAAGAAGAACATATAAGTTGTAAATTATGTGGCATTTTTTTTATTGTAGGAAAAATTATATGTTTTAAATTACTCTCTTTATAATTCGAAGTTTTAAATGACTCTTCCTAGTCCAGACCTTATTTTAACCAAAATTACTTTAGTACATAAATTCCCCAAAAGAAAAGTGCTTAGCCAAGAAGTTTCTGGTTCTATCTGCATAAGCGAATTTAAAATGTTGTCCCTTTTTCTTCTCAAATACTTAACTTACCCAAATCAATAGAAAACTTTCGGGAATATGCTGCGAATACTTTGAAACTTCAACGCCATTCAGTTAATGGGTTAAGCAGTGCTTTTCACACAGCTTAAACGGCGCCAAGGATGCATGGAAATTTATGCAAAAGTCGGGGACAAAAATTACAATGGCCGATGCTGCTAATGATTGTTGTAATCGGTTTTTGCATGTGGTGCAACCGCATTTCCCCCCCACATTCGATGTCGTGTTGTTTAGGAAGCGACAGCAGCTGGCGGTTCTGCTGATGGTCCTGCCGATGCCGATGTCGATGGTTCTGGCATCCTTTTTGGGGGGCCCGGACCCATCCGCGGATGTCCTGCTCATCATTTGCATGGCCATCGATTACCACAGCGTACAGGACACAGCACACGGGGCACCGCATGCCGATGGGAAAAACACAGGCAACTGGCGTGCCAAATATGCGAATTATTTGCCGCGCTGCAGGAAACAGGATGACGTCGATGGGCGGCGGCGGATCCATCCCGGGGGCAGTTCCCCTCGCGGCCAGATAGCGGCTACAGTGGGCACTCTGAGGGTACAGTGGACACTTGATGCCGGATAGTAAAATGCACGGCTGTCGCCAGTCGCCAGTCGGCAGTCGCAACGGCCATGAATGAATGAAAAGTGCTTAATTGCTTGTGACGGCGTTAAATAAATTCTTAATTGCTTCGCACTTTGCGCGTTTGCAACGTTAATAGGATTTCCGTCGCCTGCATGTCGCCAGGATATGCACATCGCCTGCACCGGCTCCAGCGACGGCTCCTCCTTTACCCAAAAAACTTCTTTCCTTTGCGTTTTATTGCCGTTAATTTCCGAGGAATTTTCGTCATTTTTTTTTACATTTTTTTTTTTGAGCGCGGCCAGCCGCCGTACAAATCCTTTTAGCCAAGTGTCAGCCAGGCCAGAACTGCCTGCCAGCCAGCCAGGCAGGCAGCCAGCCACCCGGCGGCACATCATTTGCAAGGCAAAGCGCTAAATTTCATTTTGCATACGCGTGTGTCACGCGTGTCCTCCCACGCGTCCTCGTTACAACGTCCTGTATATACACTTTGGGTAAATGTTTTTATCAATATTTTAGGGGGTTTATATAAAGTAAAAAAAAATAGCAGGATTGTATCATTATTTTGTGGAGTTTATATAAAGGATCAAAGTAGAAAAATATTGAATAGAATATTGTTAACAATTTAACAAGAGATAGAAATAAATATAATTAAATACTTGTTTTTTATCGAACGAGTTTCACAATAACTATATTTATTAATCAAATAAATAAATCAAATTGAAAATATGATAATGTGAACGAATTAAATGATTTTTTATTTCCAAACTATTATCTATTAATTTATTTATTTCACAAAATGGAAACTAATCATTTCATGAATGATGCATAGTTTCTTTAATTCCCTCTGAACCCCTATGTGTCCTTTAATAAGTTTTATATTTCATAAATAATTCAGAAAAGTAAAATAGCAAATAATTTTAAAGCTAAATACACCTCCCAAAATAAACCCTTAATTACAAAATTACAAAACCTTTTAGCTCTCATTTAATCCTCAGTGCACTTTTATATGTACGCGTGGCCCCGTGTCTGTTGACGTAAAAAAAAAAAAAATTAAAAATGCATTTGTGACATGCTAGCAAAAAGAAATGCAGCACACGTTGCAAAAACTAATGACTTAATAGCTCGCTGGCTGCCAGCAAGGACACGCGTGTGTAAGGACTCCCTCCGCGGCCGAAAGTGGGGCTAAATTTGGGTGAAGAGTGCACTTGGTAAATGCAAATCATGAAATTAAACTGCTCGCTCGCTGGCCAATTCGCCTCACGAAGGCCCGTCAATAAGTTTGGTGCTTAAATAACGATTACGCAACGCTTGGCAAACAATTACAACCGAAAAGCGAAAAGAAATTGTAATAAATTCAAAGAAAGAAGGGACACCGGGAAACCCCAAAAACCGAGTTGAGACAGAGAGACTTTTCCTGCTTTTCTTTCTTTTATTTTAAAACAAGAATTTTAATTTCACTCCAAGCTCTCGCTCAGACAACACTCGAAGGAGGGACTTTGGGATCCCGGGGATCCTTGTGGGTGGAATGTCTCGTAATGAAATTTACATAATTTAGAAAGACATTTGAGCAACTTTCTTTTGCCGCTGTACGCGTATAAACAAGACATTTCCGCCACTTTAATTTTCAAAAGCTTACACTTGAGATTTTATTGGCCAATTCATTGTTGGCCGTGGCGAAGGGGGGGAGCGAAAAGTGAAAGAAAACGCAAGCCAAAAGTGCACAGGGAAAACTTGCAAAATGCTGAAAGAAAAAGGGAATCGCAGAAGCAGGAATTGCAAAAAGAAAAAAGGTTAGAATGAGCTGCCAAGACATTGTGATGCTCTTTAGTAATTATTATTACTTAAGTTTCTTGTCTGTGGCATTTATTTAAAACTATTTAAAACTACAACGGCTCTTATAATTTGTAAGTTTTTTTATACAATTTATAAATATGTTGAGTATATTTTTGAGTAAGGTTTGTAAACGTATATGCCCAAAAAAAATCAGAGCATCGTAAATTAAAAGTGTAGCAACGGAAAACTTAAGAAACTTCAAAGAAAACTCAGTTGGGTAATTTAAGAATATACTCAAGAAGTGCTTTTTAATAGTTACACAAATGTTATTCGAATAATAAATATTTAAAGTCATAACTAATTAAATGTTTTATTATGAAAAACAAGAAATGTCTGTATATAAACATAGTAAGATTTCTTCTAACACGATAAAGAATATTTATAAAGATAAGAAGTGATTTACCCTTCTAAAGTCAGAAAATAAAAAATAAAGAAAATTGTAGTAGCAAAAGCGCATCTAGAAAAACTTTTCCAAGCTGTCCTTTAGGAAAAATCCGTCCGCATTTTCCACCTACCATCAAGGGGTGTCGCTTTGATTTTCAGCTTGGCAAGTTTAAAACTCAAACGCGTCACATCCGATTGAGCGGGTCACAATTTATTTGCATAAACCCAGTGACAGAATGGGCAAATATAGGGAAATCCAGGATCTAGAATCGAGAATCCACCACGTGGTAATGTCTCATGTTTGTCCAAGAGGGGGGAAATCGATGATGCAGCTGGTGCAGCTTAAGCCAAAGTGGCCAAGTTATTGAATAGTTACGACAAGTCATAATATAAAATAATCCCCAACTGACTTTCTCCCGCTTTTTCTCCATCCTTCTCACTGTCTCTCTCCAGCGACCTGCTGAAGAAGCTGTCAGTGAAGGCCGGGCTCATTGGCTGCTTCCGGGGCCTGGTGGTCAACGGGGAGATCCTGGACATTTACAGCTACATGTCGGTGCATCTGTCGGAGATTATCAAGGACTGCAAGCCCTCCTGCGTCCCATCGCCCTGTCGCAATGGAGCCCAGTGCAAGGAGCTCTGGAGCAGCTTTAAGTGCGTCTGCAACAATCCCTGGGCTCACATTGGAGAGTTCTGCGAGACAAGTGAGTGCACAAAGAAAAATTTGCTTAAAATTTAACTTAAAAATGATATTAAAATGTCAAAGAAATTATAGCTTAAGAGGGAAAGCTTTCAGAATCTGAAAACCTTGGAAACTAAAGCTAAATTCAACAATTTAGGGACTAAAATACATAATAACTATATATTACTTACAGAATATTATAATTTTTTGTTATAAAATCTTTTTTATAAGGTATATTTTTTCTAAAATATTTATATTTTTTCATTGTGTAATTTCTTTTCAATAAAACCCCTCTTTCGTTTAATTTTAATAACTTAAAATCTCCCACAGACATTAACGAAAAGGCTCTGACCTTCATCAACCGCGAATCCTTCCTGATGCGAAACTATCTGAGTGTGACCGCCACTCCGGCCATCTTAATGCACGGCATCGAGGCGGAACGGGATGTCCTGAAGGGCATCCTGAATCAGGATCTACTGATTAATCTGCGAACCTACGACACGAACACATTGGTCTTATATGCCAACGATCATTACAATAACTTTGTGCATTTGTATATAAGCCTAAATCGAGAGATCGTATTTCTGTATAATTATGGTGATGAAATTGTGAATCTTACTCTGCTGGATGATACCCTGGTGGCCTCCCTGAAGAGCATCCAGGTGGCCATAGTTCGGGGAGAGCAAGAAACTCGGATGCATGTGAATCAGAAGAGTGTGAGCATTGATAGAGGAACATTGCTCTTGGATGAATATGCCAATAAGCCGTGGAGTAATCCGGAAAAAGGTGAGTTTGAAAAGAGATATAAATTAATATAAATAAAAATTTGAATATGTTCTTAACGGTTAAGTATTTAGTTCTTAGTGTACTTTATAGATATTTGTAGAAAATTCACAAGAACTCTTAGGTTCCATCAAAAAAACCTCCTCCAAAGAACAAAAGAAGTATTTTTTGGACAGCTTTTCACACAGCTCAAACTTCAAGAGTACTTTAAGAAATAAATTTAGATTTAAATTCTTTATTTATATTTCTACATTTTATTTTGTTTTCTATTTTATATATATGTATTTTTCGGATTTGGATTATTTTTGAGCACCTGTTATTCCCTTCCCCCGTAACTACTTTCGTCACTTCCAGCGGCTGCCCATCTTTGAGGTCTTGGTGTGAGCATTATTGCTGTTATTCTGATGCTGTTCATCCTGGGCGGCCAGCTCCTCGTCGATGAGTAGTTCAAAATTACCCAAGGCATCGGCACTGGGAACCTTATTCCAACGCACATCCGGCACTCCATCCGGTGGCAGCACCACCGACAAAATATTATCAATTAGCTTGTACTTGAGTATCCGATCGTTGACTGTGGTTGAAGTTAGCGAGGGCGAGGCATTGACCTCTACCAACCAGGGTTTCAGGGCATTATCTATGATAATGTCGTAGCCATAGCACTCGAAGCAATGCCTATCGCTGGCCATCACCGGGGCCACCGCCCTTAGGGAGTGCACTATGAGCCAGGATATAGCACCAAAGAGGCGATCCGTGACCTCCTTTCCGCGGGTTCCCTCAAGATATAGAGCCAGATTCTGGACAGACCACTTTCCACCGTGCAGGGTATTATATTCCCCGCCATGTTTCTGCACACTCACATTGGTCAGATGGACGTACATGTTATCCAGCTCCGTGACACTCGTATCATATTTCACAGTACAAAAACGACAAAATCCTTGCTTGAAGAGATAGGCCTTCAAGGGCCTAAAGGATGCCACTAAGACATACAGACGTAGATCAAACTTTTTGCCACCAATCAGCAGGGGATTATCTATATATCTGGAGATCACATACGACTCCTTGGCTATTTGTGGATGGAAAGGACCCTTGGCCTCCCTGGACCACTTCTTGAGCTTGGACAGCTTGTTGATAAGGAATATACCAGCTCCCTGGGACTTTCCACAGGGTTTCATGATCCAAGTGCTTAGCGGAAACTTCCTATACTCCTCCACAAACATATTATAATCGGCTGGCAGGACAAATGTCGTGGGAACAAAATCCAAATAAAGATATCTAGTGCCACTCGAGTTATTCGATTCGGTTTTCTCGGCCAGGGGATTGCCATCTCGTTCGAGGTCCTTGCGATACCGCTTGATATTCTTCACCAGCAAATCCTTTCGCGACAATTCATAGTGATTTGGAAAGTGATTGATCATCTGGTTGTCATGCATCCGATAGCCACTGTCCACGCTGAAGATATTCCTGCAGGTCTGCACTCCCGCCCAGTAAAAGTGCCAGTCATCGTCGCCGTTCACCTGATGCCAGCCCCGCTTCTCGAAGTTATTGACCAGCACGGACTTATCCAGATCCGTGCAGAAGCCAATTTTCATCTTGTCATGTCCCTGGCCACCGCCGGTACCGCTATTCCCGCCGCTGTTAGTGGTGCTATTGGACACACCCCCTTGATTGGCGCCGCCCGCCTGGCGACCGTACATGGTGTGGGCTGTACCGCTCGAGCGGAGCGACGGTTGGAGACTGTCTGCTATCCGCCACGCCGGCCAGTTGGCCAGGTCCCAAACAACGCTCATGTTGCCAGGAGTTATTGAACCAACAATGCCCAAATATATATATATATATATATAAATTCACAACCCTTTTTTGTTGCCAGGCTGCGCGGCTTCCTTTTCGGGGGTTGTTCCCCTTGTTTGTTTTTTTTTTGTTGTTTTGTTCCTTTTGTTTTTACTCCGAAAATTTGCAAATAGTTTAGCAAGTTAAGCTGCAAAAATGCCAAAAATTTCGCCAAAAACAAAATCTGTGCATGTGCCTCTGTGTGTGTGTGTTGGCAAAATTATGTGCACTTGAATTTTTTTCCCCTTGCAGTTAGCATGCACGTGAGTGTGTGTTTGAGTGGTGGAAAACTGTTGGAAAATAAACGCCAAGCGAATGGATAAAGTTTTTCTCTGTGGCACAAAAACAACGAGTTGCTTTGTAGTTTGTAGATATTTGAAAAGCTTTTCTTTTTTTTTCTTGCTTTGTTCACTCAATATGTAAATTAAACGGTATTTCAATGGCAGATAGAATGCGGAAATTGTTGTTAAACGGAAAAATGCATACCGAGTTGATTATGATCCGAACGGATTTCTTTTGTCGAGTTCAAACTATTTGCAGGGGAAATTTTAGGCAAATAGTTTAGTAATTTGTATTTAAAGAAAACGAAAACTAAATGTTTGTAAATAATATTTGTTAAATCCGGTTTTTGTGATGATTTTAAAGCAGGTTTTGAGGCTGCTTTTATTGAACTTTTTTTGTGCTCGAAACTGCTATTTTTGTAAGTGTTTTAGAAGCCGCTTTTGAGTTGGGTTTTCAAACGATTTTTAGGGATTTTTATTGCTTAATTTTTAAAGTTTTTTTAAGATAATTTTTCAGATATTTTTTTTAGAAAATTTAGGTGGCTTAAGGGGCGATTTTGAGGCGGTTTCATGGTGGTGTTTGGGAAGGTTTTCGATGTTGTTCTAGAAAGGTTTTTTTATGAGGTTTTTTATCAGGCTTTGTAAAGGGTTTTGATGAGATTTTCGATAAGGATTTTTAGGTGATTAAGGAGAGCTGCTCATTTTTTTAAAAGACTTCATTTCTGCGATATTATTTAATTTTTAAAACAGTTATTACATTAATTGCAATATATATTTTATATAATTTTGTGCGATAACGAAACCCAAAGAAGCACTTAACCTATCATCAAAATTTACAGACAATTTTCAAAAGCTTTTCACTCGACCGCCCATCAATTAAACCAAAACACATGCTTTTGGGCAACGATATTTCGGAATGATTGCACCTCAAAACGGCTCTCATTTACCCGTAGCTTACCTGGCAATTGAATTTTATGGAAAAGTTCCAAGCCATAAAGTCCAGAGCTTGCCAATTGGCAAAAAGGGGTAGAGGAGAATCAATCAAATTGCCCGTAACTCAATGCCAAAGCGATTTGCCAGCAAAATCAATCATAATTACTCCACGTTGCGGAGCACTGCGATTCGATTTGAATTCGAATTTGGTCAATACTTTGCACAGAATAACACATAAGCACTTTTGTAATTAAATGCGTTAACCAGAATTGGACTCTGGACTCTGGACATGCTGGACCCCGAATCCTGCCACTGCGGCATGCAGCCGTCGGCCGATTCAGTTTAGATTGCCGCGCTCTGTCGGCTGGCAAACATTTCAATTAGACAAACTTAAACTCGAAATTGATGGGCCTAAACCTCAAACGGCCGGCCTGGGTCTGGGTCTGGGTCTGGCCGTGGCCCGAAGTGCTGGGAAAGGGTGTGGATAAGGGTACGTGTCCGGGTCTCCGGCAGCCTGGCTAAAACCCAAAATGCCACGGCAATGAAGGCTCATTTCCGCAGACGTACACACACAGAAACGCGAGCTTACATAAAGCAACCGGAGGCTAAATTGTGCACTGTAATAAATATGAGGTCTTTGTAGATTATTTTTTAAAAAATATATATTAGGAAATATACAAAAAAAATATATGTTTTAAGTATTATGTACATATGTATAGAAAAAGTGAGCTTATAATTACATTTCTACATATTTCTTATTGCTTTTGATCTTTATTCCTATTGCTAATATTTTACGTGACTCCTATATTATTTTTCCTAGTGCATTGTAGACCCAAAAGCCATACACCCTTTGCCACCGACCGTTTCTCATTTGATTTTGTTTATTTGCAGAGGTTCTGTCGCCGCACCGTCCGCCAGCACCGCCCACCGAGTATTTCCAGCTCCACGTGGGTGGCTATGATCCGGCGAATTTACTGCGACCGAATGTGGATGCACCCGCTCTCGATGGCTACATCGGTTGTGTGCGAGGCCTGAAAATCGGAGCGCAGTTGATCGACTTGGCGGAAATCAATGAAAGGAATATAGCGCCCAGTAAGTAGGCAGTATAAATCAATTTTCACTGAGTGCAGTTTCGGGTCGCTTCTAATGCCATTTGGTATTTGGAGGGCGAGAGGGCCGTCTCCTCCGACTCTAATTCATGGCCCCCACGTCTCCCCCCACTCTCCTCTCAGCGTCTGCGGTTGCGACTGCGGCTGGTTATGTGGTTGCATCTGTGGTTGTGTTGCAACAGAGGCTCGTCTAACTTAATATGCATGCAATTTCCGTTAAGTGCTGGCGACTCCTGCGAAAGTGGCGATAGTGCAGGAGCTAGGAGTAGAAGTAGGTGCAGGAGAAGGAGATGATGGACTGGGCCAGGACGAGGACGATGAGCCTGGTCTGGCCACTTTGGGGCCGCGCCAAGATTAATGCCAATGCGATAAGCAGCGGGCCCACATGGCGTATGATTTATGCGGCCACGCATCGCGGAAATTGCAACCTGACGTTGATGCGATTAAATCCAAACCAAATACTTTGACTGGAAATTGAGGAGTTAAGAGGAGTAAAGATCATCATATAGGGGTTTGGAAATGAATATAAAAGCCCAACTGATTGATACTTGACTTGTATAAAGTTTTTTAGAGAGATCAACTTCTAGTCTTCTAGAATGAAGCAATTTTTAGAGTTTCTAAGAATGAACTAATTTAATTAAATATTTTTTAAATGAAAACTAGGTTTATATAATTTTAATTTAGCCTGAAGGCCTTGCCTGCTCTAACTCTTTCCATTGAAATAAGGAATGGTATTCTTTGTTGCAATAAAAATAAATAAATATGTGTTAATTGTTAATTAATACTATATAAGTATTCTTTATTATTTTCTCAACCTCTTTTATATATATTCCAGCCCAGGATGGCGTTCTGCCCAACTGCCAGATTAAATGCGATGCCGAGCCGTGCAAGAATGGCGGCACTTGCCAGGAGCACTTTGCCGAGCAACTCTCGACCTGCGACTGCGAGCACACCAGCTTCCTGGGCGAGTTCTGTTCGGAGGAGAAGGGAGCCGACTTCAGTGGCGAGTCCACATTGCAACGCAAATTCGAACTGCTGCCGGGTATGGGTCGCGTTGACTATGTCCGCCTGCAGCTGGCCTTCTCGTCCTTCGACCTGCGACGCGCCAACCGCATTATGCTGCTGATGCAGACGGCGGCCGAGCGCAGTTATTACCTTCTGCTGGCCATCACCTCCGATGGCTACCTGCAGCTGGAGGAGGACCGAGATAATGGGCGCACGGTGGGCGCAAGGATCGACAGGAATTTCCTGAACAGCGCCAGGCACTCGATCTATTATGTAAGGAATGGCACCCAAGCCCAGCTCTATATAGATCGCGAGCAGGTGCCCCTGACGGAGTTTGCCGCTCGTGTCCTGAACACCGATGGTGAGGCTGGCTCGAATCGTGTCCAGATCGGTGGCATTAACAGCACAGACTCGCGGTTTGCCGTCTTCAAGAGCTACAGTGGCTGCCTGTCGAGTGAGTGTCGTAAATTTAAACCCCGTCCGCCATTAATTTCTTTTCGGTCTCATCAAGTGACATTGCCCTGCATTCCATTCACTGAGATAAAATAATGAAGGGAAACTAGTAAATAATAATATAAATATTAATAGTAAATATAGAGAAAATTATAGAGTGGCTTTGTAGGGTCTTTCATTAAAAATTTTCATATAGAATCTTGAAGGGAAGTCTTTAATGTTTTATATTCACTATAAGCCTTCTTTGCTTCCTATTTAATTTCCTTTAAAAGAGTAACTAAAATAATTCATAATATATAAATTTCCTTATCTTGGTTAATAGTTTACTTTCAAAAAATAATTATTTTTCCTAGTGTCCCCGCCTCTTTACTCCAGCAATTTTATGAACTTACTGAGCTGAGCTCTGAGCTCTCAAAATGTTTCGGCAAGGCAGGGTGGGGATAGTGCTGCTGCTTCACATTGTTGACCAAAAAATTAAATTTATTCGCTGCCATAAAAAGTCATTTCCGTGGCCGTTGCCGTCGCTTGCCATAAATTCTGTCAGTTTTTTGCTCTTAAGATTTACAGTGGCTCATATTTAAATTGCTGCTTTGCTGCCACTCCAAACCGCAACACAGTGGCCAACACTTTGATTAAAAATTCACCCATGATCCCGCACATGCCCCTCTGACCTCCAGTTGATATAACCATCTGTTTATAGTGCCACGCCCACACACAGAGACCACATGTGGGGGCGAGCCGTAAACCGTTCTTGTACTCGATCATCATTCCATTAAAGAGTCATCGGAGAGCCAATAGTTGTGGGTCATAAAATAAGGCGTATTTAGCGCGTTGGCACAGTGTGAAATATTTGAAATAAACTAAGGATGCTCAGGGTATATTTTATACTTATTTAAAATTAATGAAGAATATTTTTAATATTTTATAATGCTTAAAAATGAGAGCAGTTATTGGAATTAAACGTTTTTTTTAGAGTATATTATATTTATCTAAGCATGTATTTCTGTGTGTTGTGGGGATTTTATTTATAAACTTAAATTCTTTAGTTAAACAAAATTTATAAAATATTTGAGTTGTATTTACAGCCTGATATTAAATATAAAATATGCCTAGTGTACTTTGAAGAAGCATAAATTGTTCTAGGATTTATTTAGCTTTTAAAAACATTATAAATAATTCTGTAACATAGCAAAGTCTTGTTTCGGTAACAATAACCTCTTACAATTATTTCAAAAAAAATTCTCTTAACATTTAAAGCCCAATGTAATCGAAATGTAATTAAATAGCTTGCTTTGACCTTAATTATAACCTTGCACATACTTGGAACATTCCATTAATTTGCCAAATGAGAATTTCCCTCGAAAAAAGAAACCAAAATCAAAGAGCAGGGTCCTCGTGGGAGTTTACCGATAGGCATTAAAATTTTTATTGCTAATTTCGGGACGCGCATAAAACACGCACGAACGACTTGCCACGGGGTCCTCGGAAGCTCGGAAACCGAGCCGAAATTTCAGTCAAGTCAAGCCAAAGCAATTCCAATTTCCACTCGCCGTCCACACACATTTGCATTTCAATTTGAATTAATGACCAATACTAATGAAAATTTCACCCCCCGACCGCAAATTGGGTAAACCAACTGGACGCCACCTTCGTCTCATTCCCTCCCTCCCATTGGCAGACATCTATATACAGGTGAACGGGCAGGTTATGAAGCCACTCGAGGAGTACATGCTATTCACAAAGTCCGGTGCCGACAACATAACGGTCATCAATCCGCAGGGCGTGAGGAGCGCCCAATGCAACGCCAAATTCGATGTGAGTGAGCAGCCCACACAGGAGCCCATGGTCAACGTCAGCATGGTGAGTAATAGGCACTTGGAGAAATCTCATTAAAAATGGCAAAATCAGTGACTTATTAAGGGGTTTAGTGTGAAATTTTAAGGTCTGAAGTACCCCTAAAAATATCTTAAGTAACAACTTTTTATGTGCTTAAGAAATATTTATTTATATACCTCAAATTCTATGGCAGACTGTTTTAGAATTTTAGAATTTCATTAAAATATATAAAAAAGTGGTCAAATATTATTTAAATACTGGTCAAAATTGGTTTTAATATTGCATAAAAAGTAGCTATGAACAAAAATGATCAATATAACCCTAAGAAAGGCAAGATTTAGTCACAAAAATATAATTTAAACACCCTTTTGTAAGGTTTATTCGCTATGCATACTGGGCAGAGAAATTCGAGAGTCAGGACTTTGGGCAACACTGATAAATTTGTAAATTATTTAATAATTTATGCATGTTTTATGAATTATTTATTAACCGTTGTTAATGCCACAATGACATTAATCACACACTTTTTCCCAAGTGCATTGAGTTGTGCCCATTGGGTGTAAGACAATCGGATTATCCGAGGCAACCAGGCGACAAATTGTGCTAATGAATGTCCAATCCCAATTCCAATCTTCCCTCTCCTCTCTCTCTCTCTCTCGCCCTCTACCTGCCTTGCAGATCCCGGAGCCTTGGGTGGAGGAGCCGCCCGCCCGTGTCCCGTACATTCCGAGATTCGTGTACGATGAGAACAAGCAGGAGGACTCCACGCAGGTCGTCTTCCTCACGCTGACCAGCGTCTTTGTCATCATCGTGATTTGCTGCCTGCTGGAGGTGTATCGCAGCCACTTGGCCTACAAGAAGCGCATTGAGCGGGAGACGGACGAGGACATCATCTGGTCCAAGGAGCAGGCAACCAAGATGCACGAGTCGCCAGGTGTTAAGGCGGGCCTGTTGGGCGGGGTGACGGCGGGTTCGGGTAACGGCCTGCCGCCATATACCTATAAGGCGGTAAGTAATGGACTCGACATGCATTAACTTTGACTTACCTTTACTCTGGTGCACTGGGGCACTGAGAGAAACAGGTATATACTTTAAATGAGAGTAACCCGATCTTAAAATTAATTTCCTTCTAAGTATTTGTTATGTTTTTATTACTTTTTAAACTTTTTAAAGTCTAAATCTAAGTATTTGTTATGATTTTATTACTTTTTAAACTTTTTAAACTCTAAATTATGCAAAATAAATAATTACTTGCATTTCCTTTATAAGGAAACATATTTTAAAATATGTTTAAAACTAATTCCTCATTTTATTGTTTTTATCTCCATTTTTTTGTGTGCTCCCCAGCTACCGCAGGAGGATAAAAAGCCTGGAAATGGCGCCCCTTTGGTTGGCATTTTAAAGAACGGCAGTGCCACGCCCTCGCAGCCTGGAACGCCCACTGCCCTGTCCAAAAACGGAGACATTGCCTCCCGCATCGAGGAGGAGGAGGAAGAGGAGGAGCATATAGCCACCGTGGAGACAGGAGTGGATAAGGAAAGCGACAAGAAGGAGCCACAAAAGGAGACCCCGGCGAGCCCAAAAGTGAATGATTCACAGTCTCAGCCACCTGAACAGGTGCCGAAGGACACCACAGATGCCTCCACTGCCTCGGCAAATGGTGCGTCCACATAAATCAGTGAAAATCCATTAAAATATGACCTGGCAAATCACACTGAGAAAAGAATTGTAGAGACATTAAGGGTTTATAATTTACTTGTAAATAGGTTTATCCCTTGTTATTTTTTTATGTTCTGTAAATAGCTATAGGAGCTTTTAATTACTGAATCTTTAATTTTCTTTAATCTCTCTTTGAGTTTTTAAAATGTATAATCCCTGTTTTACCACCTTTCCAGCTTCCAAGGACCCTGAGCCTGCGGCAGAACCTTCCACACCGCTGCCCACCGCACAAAATGGAATGGAAGGACTGGGTCAAGGAGGAAGTGATGTGCTAGTGGAGGTGCCGAGTCTACCGGTAAGCAGAGGACCCACTGTACCCAATGTTTCCACCGAAAACCTTATCCGAATGGCGCCGCTCGTCACAATCAGCGAGACCAATTTGCATGAGTTGGGCTGAGGGACTCGCGGCCTTGGCATTGGCATGTAAATAACACCTACACCTCACACAACACCCACCTGAACACACACCACTAGCCCAGAATACATCCAAGTCAACTGGAAGAGCATGTCATTATATAATGTAAGCGAGTAAATGGCCTGCAAATACATAGGCACACACAGCTGTAAGGCATGAAAATGCATCATTTGTAATTGCAATCACAAGGACATCCCCGAAGACAAACACACGCAAGCACACACACTCACTCACTCACTGCCTCACACACTGGGGCACCAATATTTGGACAGTCCACGGGGGACATTAGTAGTCAGGACATTGGATAAACAAAACGTTATAATGTCAAGTGCAATCAGGGTAACACACGACGGCGACGATGGCCGGGAAGCAACTGTAATTACTACTCCTGGGGATTAGCCGAAAACAGAGTATTAATATTAAAACAAGACAATATATCTTGTTTCTGAATAATGCGGGGGATTTTAAGGAATTAAAAATCGTTAAACTGTTTTA
>JAEIIH010018870.1:0-11494 GCA_018904745.1 Drosophila orosa | reverse complement strand
AAGGAGCTTGTCATGGTGTACGGATTCTTTTTATCATAACTATTCACTACATTATATTCTTTATACATCTTCTTCTACTTGTCATTTTTCATATTTTCCTCATTTATTAATAAAATCCCTTGAATTGCATTGCATGGCTTAAATACTTAATAATTCATCATCCGCTCGATTTCCTCGCACAAATCAAAATTTTCATGCCTCTCTATTTTGATTAGAATTCTCTTTCTCCGCCAATCACAATTTGTTGGCTTCAATAATTCATTGTTTTTGCCGCCGTCACTGCCTTTTGGCAACGATTATTGAAGGACAGGCGGGCTTAGAATCGCAGACAGGCGGACTTGAGGCCTGAGACTCGAGTTGAGGTTGCTGTTCTACTTGACAAATGGATTTCTCTGGCCTGACCCCCCGACAACGACAACAGCAACAATGGCAAACAAAACCAAATTTTGCTGTGGCATAGGAAAATCATCAAATCACGACTTTGAGCTCTTTTGATTGACATGCACAAAAAGGAGCAAAAACCGAAAGACCAACAACTACCGCCGCTGCGCCTGATTGTTCATAATTAAAGCCACCGGTCCCCGAGGCTGTTGGCAGCACAAAAATTTCGCAATAATTCTTGGCGTCACCGGAGTTGCCGCCATTCTCGATTCTTGATTCTTGACTTGAGGTGACAGCAAACAGCAAACGAATCTAATAGTCGAGGAACCAAGAAATTATCTCACACATAGCCATAGTGTTGGGTGTGCGAGTATACTCACATATATATAACCAATACGCCCCGTTAGCCGAGGCGCTTATTAACGCATAATTAGCATATTTAGTGCGGCTCGCAGATTGCATCCCCTCAAGTAATTACTACGATACCCAAGCCTTAGTTTCGCCAGCGATACAAGTGACACAGCAAGCAATGTGCACTGTAAAAAAAATATATAAACTAGGAAATAAAAGGTATATAAGGCATATACGATTTTTTACAGTAATCAGCATTTAAATGTATCTAAACAACTTTTTAAAAACCTTTATTATATGTCTTACAAGATATTAATTGTTGTTTATATATCTTGTAACATTTTTCTACTTAGAAATATTATTTTTTGCTGATTTTTCCCAGTGTCTCCATTTAAAGCAAAGCCTCATTTAGTGCGGCACTCTGTTACCATTGCCACGAACCAATTGACCAACCCACAAAGTTCCTGTACGCCCTCCCTCCCTGGCTCCTTTCTCAGCATGACCGCTCAGCTTGTACCGTTCACTTTGAATGGCCAACGCCGACCGGAGCCGAGAAAAGCAATAACTACAAACAAAAACTGCAACAAGCGAGTGCAGCCATAGCAACAATTGTCGCATTTGACATTTAGCTACAATTACTTTTTTAGCCGTCTTTCGTTGCTTATATTTGGCATGACTCGCTGGCCATATATCTCCCACTTTTGCATTTCCATAGCGAAACTTGTTATATTTAAAATATGCACACTCTTTTTCAGTCCCCTCGCCCCCCCTTGTACCACGCACCACATTTATTTTCAAGGTGTTGCGGTCAATTAAGTTGCGACAAAAAATGTTTTTTCCTCATGCACAGAAAAACAGCTGACATGACCAGAGATTCGCTGGAGCTATTTTTAGAAAGTCGATCACGTTTTGAGGCGATAAATCGATCTTAGTTTGGGTTTAAATGGGAATTATTAGTTGGCTTATACTATGCAACTTTTGGGCACATAACAAGTTGTACTGAAGACAATATAACAATAAGACGTTCATACATTATATATTGTCTTGGGAAATACAAGATTGGGAAGTGCCTTTTAGACATGCAAAATATACATACTTTGTCTCTCACATATAAACTTCCTATAAACCTTTACACTTTAAGACTTATTTAAAAATAAATGTAACAAATATCTTTATTTTCTCAAGTTTTCTTCTTCGAGTTGAGTTGTTATTTCTTTACTCGTTCAGTTTGCTTTCCGATAAAAGGAAGTCCGTTTATTTATTTCAACAACAAATAAATGTATCAAATATATTCCACAATTTTACTTGAACCTATTTTTACATCTAGACACAATGGAATCCCTGGCTGTATTGTCCTTTTCTGGCTGGATTTATGTTCGTTTGGCTGAAGTCATGCCAAAATAGGCAACCTGATGCCCCTGTGACCAAGGTGTGGTCGTTGCACTTTTCCACAACGATTCTGTGTGGTGGGCGTAAGCGAGTGCCCCAAAAACTGGATTCGGAATTGTCTGAATGCCTCACAAAAGGCGACTTCTTGGGGTCGGTCTCGGTGCGCCTTTCATAACTTTTGGCATTTACAATATTTAATCATACAATATTTCGTGAGGACCGGCAGAAATGTCGTTCGAGCGCAACTTATGGATACTTTGTGGGGGCCTCCTCCATCTCTGCATCTGCATCTGCATCTTTCTCTCGGCAATTTAACCGTTTTCATTTTTTATGCATGTGCATTGCATTTGTAGCTCATTTGCATTTGCGGTTGCTGGCGTCGTCATCCTTGTGCTGGGTGTCTGCAATGCAATTTGCTAAAAAAAAAGGAGAAAAACAACAAAAAAAACTATAAAAGAAGTTAAATTTGATATGCCAGAGTTTTTATGCTCTTGCGGCATAGTTAAGGATATATTTAAATTATACTTTAACCCGATTACGAATAACAGGCTACGTTGAATGACTTTCTGGCTATTTTTATAATATACTATGCTTAATTTTCAATAAATATATCCTCAATATAATTCTTGGGTTCATTGCACTGTGTTACAAACCCTTTTTCGCCATCGATATGCATACTTTGTTTCTCAGGGTATAAAAGCACCGAAAAAAAACTGCAAAAATGAAACCGAACGGACGCCGTTCGTCGAGCGTTTGGCAGCATTAAATTTAATTTTATTAAAGAAAAAAACTTTGCTCTCATATGCATGTGCTGCTGCTGCCTGGGAATTGTACAAATGACATCGGGCACAAGTTGGTGCTGTTGCTGTTGCTGTCATCGCCGCCGCATGTTGTTGACGTGCAATGTTGCTGCTGTTGCCGCGAACCGCCTTTTGTTTTATGGTTTGTGCGGGTGTCTTTTCCAAAGTTCGATGAAGTTTTGCCGTCTCGAAACGAGATTGAAACTGTTACAATTACGTTTGTGTATATACAGCAGCTCGTTTTCTGCTCCTTGCACTTTTCAACCAGATGTCGATGGTCGCCTTTTGTGGGTTATCGCCGGAGCAGTAGCAACAGCTTTCCGCAGTTCCAGAAGCCATCCTTTGAATTGTTGTTCGGCATTTTAACCTGTTCGTATTGCATATTCATTGGTAGCCCAAGGACATCCCCATCGGAGTCATCATCATCATCATCATCAGAAAACGGCAGCTCTGAAAAAGAATGCTAGAAATACACTTGAGCACAAATAAGCAGAAATGAAGTTTAAATTAATTCGATCAGACTACAAAATAAATGAAAATACATTTGTGACAATTAAAATATTTATAAATATTTGCAATATAATGTGAATATTTAATTATGCAAAATAATTCTTCAATTAAGTATTGGATTACAAAGAATTAACCAATTTTAGTTATTTTATTTTTACAACATTTTCATTTTCTTAAAAATCTCTTGCAAAATTACGCGGATTTAATTACCTTTTAAAGATTCGCTTTAATAAAAATGTAACCTTTGAAAATATGGACTGAATAAATTATCAAGATAAGAGGTTATCCTTTTTTGGCCTTAAAAAAACCAGTTAATGCTTCGCAAATACTACAATATTTATTATTTTTTGTGCCTCTGTATTGGCGAACCGAGGAGCCGCTATATCGAAACGCTTCTCATCATCATTTGCATATGTTACACTTTATTTATTGTTGCGGTTGTTTGTTGTTGCTGCTGCTCCCGTTGTTGTTGTTGTTATTCGCGCGCATTGCATTACAAAGAAAATGGTGGGCGGTGGCAGGGTGGCGGGGTGGCGGGGTGGCGAGTGTGCAGAAGAGCAGATATAACTCATACGCAACGTTAGCCTCGCTCTTTCTTGCTCGCATATTTATAGCAGTTACGTGAGACTTTGTTTATGTGACAATTGCTTTTTGTTTCACAGCTCGGTTTCTGCACACACACACACATGCATGGTTTATTCATTTATTTTCCTTTTTATTTTTCGCTTTTGGTTTTGTTATAATTTTTCCTTTTTTTGTTTTTTTTTTTTTGTTTTTTTGGGAGTCGTAATTTATGTTGTTTGATTGTGCAAGAATTGCGCCACCATTTGTTATTTGCACCTCCACTGAGTCACGGCGATGAAGGGAAGCCTTTCAAGTTCTCGCTGGAGTTAATTAATTGTGCATTCAAAAGAAACTAGCTCTTTTTGTGGTTAAATATACTAGGAAAGGGACTTTTATTGTTCAAGATTTATTTTAAATTTAGTAGTAAAGGTATTTTCTTAAGGGGTCAACGATCTCGAACTAAAAACTCAATAAAATAAGAGCCATAAGCACCTAAGACTATGAAAACCTATTATTAATTGTAAAAGGAAAAATAATATAGTCATAACTTTACTTAAAATTTAATAAAGGTACTGATTACTGTTTACTGATTCAGGGTTTAATTTTTAATGTTCAGGGAAAGTCACTCTATAGTTTGATTGCCTTTATTCGTTCAGCTTATTTAATAGTCGTGTTTATTTTTGCTCTCGCATCACCCGGTAATTGAATAGAGCTCAGCCCCTCTTCAGACACAGATTGCTTGCTGCTCATTATTGGTCAACAATGAGTATTAAACTGGGAAATCGGGAGGGGTTTCGGTATCATTTTCGCATTCTGATGTCCGATTACCGGAGCAACGCTAACTGGAGCAGCAACAATAGAAAAAAAAGGTACAAAGCCAGCAGCAGCAGCAGCAGCAGCAGCAACAACTATTATGACAGCAAAGCCAATTTGTTGCACTCACTCAGACTTAGACACAGACACTCGTACACTCGCACAAAAACCAGATAGAATTGTATCTGTGAGGGACAACTCAATGCGCCGCTCTCTGCTGAAGTTGTCGGCTATGAAAAATGGATCTGCTCCAGAAGATTTCAGTAATCTCGTTCGTCACACTTGGCCGCTCAAGTACAAATTTATGAAGAGTCCGCCGAGGAGCCCTCCGGCCCCCGTCCAGCGTTCCAGTAACCCTTCGCTTCTGACCATGTCCAAGTTGGTTTTATTAACTTGTATTTCTGCAGAGAAAGAAAAGTCTAGTGGCCCTGGAAATTAATTCAACACAGAGCCAAAGCTTATGATATATTTTCCTCGATTATTTGAGAATTGCCTATGGCTTTGTTCCCTCATTTATCCTCAGTGCTGTTCTATCTCCCAAGTCACTAGAGATGCACACTCAAGAATGTCACGGTAGAGTGGCCAAAGTGTCAGTGGATTGCTGCCAGTACAAGACATTCCGAGTGCCGGTTATGATGTAAGTTCAATAAATTTTCAATTGCAACAATGCCAGACAATGGCAGCCGGCAATCAGAGTTGCCTCAGCTCATTTGCATGGCAATCTTTTGCGAAATCCCAGCTAAATGACTTCGGCAAACTTACAATGTATATCCACCTCCTGTGTGAAGAAATGGGCGTTGTTGAAAGCTCGCAAAACAATTAATGTGACTGCGATGGGCTTAATGAACTTTGCAAAAAAACAAAAAGGCAAAGCCAAAAGGAAAAATAAAGAGCACAAATAATAATGGAACACAAAAATGAAGAGTGGAAAGAGGGGAAACCTGCGATAACCCTTTCACATTCGATTTAGCATTTAACGATGCACGAAATCAGCCTCTCTCGGTGGCCAGTCATTTCCACAGTCATTTCCACAGCGATTTCCACTTCCAGGCCGACAATTTCCACACATTTTTCAATTAATTAAACCAAAAATATTCTTGTTGCTTCTGTTGGCTCGGCTCGATGTGCCTTTTACAATTGACGTAAAATATAATTAAAATTGTTCATGTCAATTCGCAAAACGAAATCGGAGTTAAGGGGGGCTTTCGAAAGGGGTTTTTGCGAAAAAGTCGACGCGATGCGACGCATTCAATCAATGCGTGGCAGACAAAATGCAAAATGCACTTTTATTGTATTTTAAAACAAATTGAAAAGCCAACAATTCGCTGGGAAAAAGAGGGTAAAATGTTGACGAGCACAAAAAAAAAAAAAACACAATACTTTCGATACTCTATTAAAAAATCTGGGTCAGTTAAATAGGGTTACATATTCTTAATAATAATGTGAAGAGTTTATTGGAATCTTGGTACCATAAATTGTGTAATTTAAATAAAAAATCAACTAAATACTCATTTAATTCATTAGCTCTTAAAGACAATGCCCTTGTCTAACTTATTTTCCTAGATGTTTTCGCCGACCTCGATCCATTAATTTATTTTTCAGCTGCCTGTCATATGTTAATCGGAATTTATGGTATAATATTTAGATAATAGAGCGAGAATTAATTCCCATGTTCCCATGACAAAACAAAGCCCATCTGAGTTAGAGTATTTCTACATACATATGACAAGAAAATTCGCAATGCTGTGTAATAATAAATATTTTGTCTGGCTTTTGTTTTTGTACAACAATTGTTGTCTCTGCAAATGTGTTTCTTTTTTTTTTTGCTGTTGCATTTAATCCTACATTACTTCTGTAGCAGCTTTGATTTTTGCTGTTTGCTGCCAATGTAAATGGGCCAAAAAGGGTGTGGTTTTTTGTCACTGAATTTTCATGTATGTCTAGTTTTGTGTTTGCAGTTTTTACTTTCACCGTCGAATGCAAATTGTCAAAGCCAACTGTTGGCTGAATTTCATTTCATTTTCGATTGGTACGCCGACTTAGGGATCTATGTACATCAATAAGTACATAGATCCCAGACCAATCCTATAACATTGAGACCTTTGATCGTCTCTTTGAATACAATTTTGTACAGTAACTTGCTTAAATTGCTTTAGAATACATAGCGAGCTTATATCTCCATTCATACTTTCTTAATTGATTTTATTTATCTTATACCACCTTTGATTACCCTTTTTAAATATTAAAAAGGACTTCAAGGTCGCGCTTTTCTGCTCTAAAACTGGCACCTATGCCCCCTGCAGCGACCCCAAAAATTCACCGTCTTTTCACCTGCCTAATGGCAATGCCACAAAACGCAGCGTCAACATCATTATGGAGAGCCGGCTGATTTCTTTTGACGAAAGCGCAAAAATTTTCCTAATGATGCCGCCTCGCAAAATCGACTGCAACTAACTGTTCAGTACACCCCACCGATTTTTACCCACTTGCCCCCGCTGGCTGCAGTAATCTGGTCATGGCCAACGTGGATGATTGTTGACTTTTATGATTTCCATTTCTTAGCATTATTATGGACGTGTGGCGAATCAACAGCGGCAAATAGAAAACACAGCAGCTCCAGTGGTATGAAAATCAATAGAAATCCCCCGGATGGGGCTCCCAACTCTCCCCTGTTCATCTGCGGTGCGTATGCCATAAATCGTAACAATAACCACTTGCCACTTGGCCAGACAACGAGCAGACATCGAGTTGGACTCGGTTTCGGATTCGGACTCGGATTCGAACCTGGAGCTGGAGTTGGACTTGGACATTGAGTTGCCGCAGAAGGCGGCATACGATTTCACTTGACTGACAAACAGACATAAGCAAAGTGTTTGCCCGTTTGCTGGCATGGCCATATCCCTCAAGTGACTTTCTAAGCGTTGCCCGAATGCCGGCAACATGAAAAATGTGGAGCGAAGGCCGTGCAGATGCAGTAGCCAGTAGTAATAAGAGCTCAATGCCATTATCAGTGAGCAGCGGCATCAAATACCCATTTGCTACTCGGTAGCTGGTGCTCTGATTAAATAAGGGGGTTATATTGGTGTATATCTCAGGATCTACATGGATTCGGGTTGCAAAATTTGGTATACAGACATATTTGGTGCTCAGGCTTACTGAGCCTAATAAAGTTTTCTTTTTAAAACTATAATTTTTAAAATAACAATGGGGAAATTGCTTTTTTAACTCCTTAACTTTACTGAAATTGTGAATTTTAAATTAAAAACAAGCATTTAAAGTTTTATGTGCAATATCAGGTATCCCTTAGTCGTGCTCCTTAGCTTTTTCCTTTTCCCTGATAGGCGTATGCCATATTCCTGGTACATCCTTCAAGCCTGTGTGTCCAGCGTTGTGTAGTGTGCTCACAAATATTGTCGCACACAACTCATAAAAAGCCCATTTATAACTGTTAACTTGTACAAAAGTATTTACAGACGATTTAGCAGCTCACAGAATTACAACCATCGCCACACAATTGCAATTGTTTATTTGTGTTTACTGCTCTGGCCGCCAGCCCCCCTTTTCCGCCTTTCCCTATAAACAGAGGGGGGGGGGGGTTGATTCCCCCCCACCCTACCCCTCCCTCTCGCCCCGGAATTTTCCCCTTTCAACTATGCTTCTTCTGCTTTGGCAACTACTCCATCTCCCTTTTGGTAGCAATAAAAAGTGTTGTTATTTGTACAATGTTGTTTGTGTGTGCCAGAGTGTGTTTTTTGTTTTGCTTGCTATTATTGTTGTTATTATTACAGTTGTTGTTGTTTAGTGGCCAACACAGCTGCTGCTGACACGCAGAATTCAATGCAACAAGCAGCAGCAGCAGCAGCAACAAAATAAATAAAAAAAGCGAAACAATAGCAACAAAAAAAAAAAGCAGAGAGTAGAAGAAACAAATAAAAAAGCAGTAGCAGCAAAAATCATCGAGAGAACTCAAAGGCGGGAGAATCCAAAGTTTGCCATTGTCCCATGGCTGAATGGGCATAAAGACGAAGGTACACAAGTTGGCCAACCGAGTTTTGGGTGGAGTTAAGGGTTAATGATAACACTTGTCAAGGTGCGAAAAGGTTTTTTTCCCACCAAACAATGGTGAACAAATCGGAACTCTCGCTTAAGACTGAGATGAGACTTGGTTTTCACAAATTTTGAATATAATTGAGGAAGCTGATGATATACAAAAAGTCTCCTACTCTCAATACGTTCTAAAATCCAAATTTAATGTTGTTAGATTGTGCAACAAAAGGAATGACAGTCAGTTTTAAACAAGGAGTGCTCTGAAATTAATTCATATTTCATTCTCAAATTAATCTTCACTAAGAAAACAATCCACAATCTTTTTTCACACATTAATAAAATCAGTTTGCTGCTAAACTTTGGTGATTAATTATTCTCAAGGCCTTTGCTAAACATGCTTAAGTGAATGGAGCAACTTGTGACCTCATAATTGGAATGTGCCTTAAATTCAATGTGCTCTGTATTCTAAGCCGCTTAAGCGTTTACCAAATCATTACAGCAATGCTAATTAGGCTGCTTACATTGGGAAATTTCTGACAGGTTGAAAACAAGAGATTTTATATTACCCAATACCAGCCTAATGGCTAATAATTAGCACACAGTGCATCAAATACCTTGAATTTACCTTTAATTTGCTAAAACTACTCCTGTTTCATGGAGAATAAATGGTAAGGGGCAGAGCCTTCAGTTAGTTTACATTGTGCGTATTTGTTTTTATTTACAGCGCAAAATAATGGCAGAGTAAACAATTGCATTTTATCTGCCGACCAACAGAGTGCAGCACATTTATAGGAAAATGGGTTATGAAAAACAATTTGAAAAGGTATTAAATTTATGTCAGTCCCTGCCTGCGGGGCTGTTGTTAAATTTTATATGCACATACGCAGACGCTGTCAGCGGAATTTCTCATATTGATTTTGCTTTAAATAATAAAAACTCTTTTTCACTATTTTCCTCTTGTCTTTTTTTTTCGCTTTCAGTGGGCTGCAGCGTTTAATGGCCGATGGATAAAGTGAGGTAAGTGAAACAAAAAGCCAGAGAGGGGAGCGTTTTTTTGTGGCGTTGCTTATTAAAAATAGCTGCTTGCTGTTGGTAAAAAAAAAAAAGAAACTTAAAGTGCATGGACAGAGACACAGACGCAGTCACGAGGCTTGTTGGAGCATTTTTCAAGAATTGGGACAACAAGGCGCATAAATAACCGACATGCCAACAAAAAACGAAGAAAAAGCCTGTAAAAAACTAAGCGAAACTCGCCAAGATACTGCACTTAGAATAGTAAACAAGCGATGGCGACTGGGGTTGGTGCACTTGGAAAAATAAATACTACAAAGTATATTTTATAATTTTAAAATAATATTTAAATACCTATAATTACAAGAAGTGGATTATAAATATTGTTTTCTTGGCAAATCTATTTTTTTGTAAATGTTTTTCATACACTTTGCCCGATTTATTAATTTTGTTTAGTAGCTATATGTAGCATAAATCGTTCAAAAATATTTAAAGCAATTATAATTATTTCAATTCGAATTTTCTTAACCATTTTCCTCAGTGTCCTTAGGAGGCACGAGTGTGTGTAAAGGAATTGCAACTAAATACGAGTGCTAAGATGAAACGCAATGCATCCCCGTGCCCCGGATTCTCTCCCCTCCCCTCCCTCCGCCTTTCGGCCCACAGTGGGAGCAAAAAGAAAGCGCTCATACCGGTTTTCCACTGTCCCAGAGACAGTGGTGCTGCACGGGGACAGGTTTATTTTCCCGTTGGGACTGTGTGACAAATCAAGCGAGAAGCGAGAGCGAAGACAACAACCGCGACCGGAGAGAGACAAGAAAAAAAAAAGAAAAGAAAACAGAAACAACTGCAGCCTCCGTGCGGGGAAAACGTCAATGGCCAGGAAAATTCTGGCAGGGGCACGGGGGCACTGAGGGGGCACTGCAAGCTGCGACGCTCTGCGTAATGGCAGCAGGAAATTGAAAAAAACTTGCCGCGCGCTCACCTTTGGGTCGCTTCTGTTGCATTTCCTTGGCTGTTCTTGGCGCTTTTCCCTGGTCACAGGGTACTTGCAAAAAACTTGGGTATATCGTGGATTTTAGGGGGCTTGTGACTTAGAGTTTTCCTAAAAATAATTGGGTTTAATCAGAAGATATAAAACTTTTTTGACTTTATAGAACTTTATATCTTTTTCTGAGATAGTTTAATAAGAATTATATATTAACTTTACTTTTCCATCTATAATTTCTTGAATCTAATAATAAGCTGTCAAATATATAAACGCCTTCAGAAAAACAATTATCATATGGTTGACTTTCTAGCCGGCAGCTATGACCATGATGGCTCATATAAACCACATTTTCCATTGTGTTTCTCACAAAAATGCAATATAATTTGGAATTGGCAATTATTGGCATCAGATTTTATTTAGTAATAGGGTATCTTTTAGTCGTTTTCGGTCATCAATTCAATTTTTTCGCCTGCGCTTGACAGTTGTTCCCACCTTAACCGCTCAGAAAAAGTGTCAAAAGTCAAACACTTTTGCCTGTCGCAGACCCAATCTCTTGAGTTGTGCGAGTCACAGAGAAGGTTCTTTGATGATTAATGCCACTTTATAGGCTTTCGCAATGGTAGTTCTAAAAAGTTTT
>JAEIIH010018866.1:0-13900 GCA_018904745.1 Drosophila orosa | reverse complement strand
CTAATAGTTTCGACTTCTCTCTTAATTCTCGTTTTAGGTAATTGATTGCAAAATTAAATTAATTTCTACTCGAGACTCGCTTGAGTAAGTACGGGCCATATATCACACATTTGAGTAGACGCCGGCCAGTGGCGGAGAGGCAAACAACTACTAAATAATTGTTAATGTATTACGAATAATTTATGGCACTATTTCATAAAAAGCAATAATTTTTCAATATCAAACCGAGCGGCAATCCCCGCCCATTGCAGCGCTCCCAAAGTGTTGCACAGTTGCAGCTGAAGGATACGCTCTCCCAGGAGGACGCTGCTGCTTTCGTAATAAGCTTGATAAATAATAAAATAGAATCGGGAAGGCAGGGCCCAGGACGGGCTTTCGGGTGGGGCGGGCATAGGGACCGGCGGGACAAAGTGAAATTTATCATTTTTCATGGATGCAAGCTGCAGTTTCTTGAAACGTTTCACTCAGCATCGGAGGGCCTCGGCCACGCCACCAGGATACACATTTTCGGAGCCGGACTCGGACCCGGGACTCCTTAGATGTCAGCATGCCGGCGTTGTTTTTTCGGCTTGGGGCCACTGGCAAATGTTTGCGAGCAAAGATTAATTGATTCCGCTTGGCTGCATCCAGAGTGTCCCTTCTGGTTTCCCTCGCCGTCCGAAATGTTCCTAATGGAGCTGGGAAAAATGAGAAGCATTGCGGAGCCTGGCTCTGGTTTCTGCTCCATCTATGTTTTCGAGACCATCTACTGCCATTTACTAACTAAAGTTTGGTTAGGAACTTCATATGATTTATGGTAGGTTCGATTGCGTCTGATAACCTTGGAGAGGAGAAGTAGACTGTAGGTGGGTTGTCTGCTTTCTGAATAATTAAAATATATGATTTTATTTAATACGCATACGCAAAGTTAAAAATACCTTATTTCTGACTGGTGGGTAACATTTCCATACAAATCATTGCATTAGAAAGGCTGGAAATGTTCAAAGATGGATTATACAAATGTATATTTCGATATATTTTCTGTTAATCAAATATCAGCTTTCACAAACCAAGGAGATTCGTAACAATGATCGGTATAAGGGTTGTTTGCTTTCCCAGAACATCTTGATTGATGCACGCACACAGCTCCGCAAAGCTCAGAGTTGCTAATGCTCCACATGATTAAAACTTTATAAATTTTCACCACTGCAGTTAACTGCTGCACAACAGGACGGCGAAAAGAAAACTTTGCCAGAACTTGTCACGAGTGCCAGTTACTGGGCAACTTTATGTTAAGGCTGAGGGTTCTTTGCATTTGCCGGGTGAGGCGAGAGCCCAGGGCGGCGCCTCTGAGATGTTGCACAGTTTAATGTTTGCCAGCCCCTCCGCCGAGCACCTCTCGATCTCGATCCTGCTGCGGTTTCGGCGGGGTCCTGGCTTGTCAGCCATTTTGAAGTGACAAATATATTTAATTGCTTGCAAAAGTTTGGTGCCCAAAAGTTTGCGATAATTCTCGGTTCACTTATATATTTTTTGCAGACGAAATGGGGTGATGGCGCATGTGTGAAATAGACGTTTTATAATTGCTTGTAATTACTTTTTCATTTGCAGCCCTAATGAAAGTCTCTGCACAAAATTACTGCTCACACAAATGTGTATCCAGAGTCAAACCTAAAAATGCAGCAGCCTGCAATATAATTTCAGCTGAATTAACATTTTATGAGTCTACGACTGCGACTGGCTTCGTCTTTCCACAGAAATGCAGCAGAAAGAGAACCGAGTCCAAGTGAAATTATTACTTTTTAATTTCATTTGCTTTTTACTGTTTGCCAGACAAGTTTAACTTTAGCGGAAGGCAATATGCCATTAATTACGGCAAACCTACTATTTATATCTTTTCCTACTAGCATATTTTGTGAATAATAAAGGAATACAGGACTTGTTCCGAAAAAATGGGATGAAGAACAGTTCTTTGCAATCTTGTTTGTTGTAAAAATGAATTAAATGAAGTCAAAAACAGTGCAAATTCATTTTTAATCGGTTAACAACTAATTCCATTGATTCTTGTCGCGCATATTATTCATAAATATTCATTACTTTTTAATTGTCGATGTTTTATGGGACTTCGTAAATGCTTAATAGCTAAATCCATTTTAATCTCAACTCATTAGCCTAATCTATTCAAGCGATTCCCATTGATTCGGGCCTGTGTAAGCTGCTTTGCACGGAATTAATCACTTGCATTGAAATTATCAACATAAATTCCACGGAATTACGCAGTTTACGAGGCGCCGTGAAAAAACAGCGTCGTCGTAAATATGAAATATTAAACATTTTTACCGAACAACTAAAAGTTATTCCGTGTCTAAGCTGAGCTCAGTTGATGTTACACAGTAAAACGCGAATTACGACTTTGTGACACATTAACAGGACCGCGTCGCGAAAAAATATGACAGAACATATACATCAATTTCATATTAATGCATTTTTTATGCAAAATAATAGTGCCGGCCGAAACCATGGGACCAAAGTCGGGGCAAAAAGCGCAGTAAACTCTTTATCGGGGCCAATCGAAATGCCATTTCCAACGGCAGGGCCGGATTCCCTTTGATGCTCCCGGTGCGGGAGCGACACACAAAGGCTTCCCCCTTTTTACCGGAAATGGCTCCAGTTGGGGAGGTGTTTATGAGATTACCCCGGCTCGATGGGGCAGGAGGCCATCACCTTTGCCACTTGCCATTTGCCTGTTTGTCAACACTAATCTGCTGCTGCACAAACACACGCTCCGAGGAGGAAATCGAACTCCTGCTGGGACAACACAATCAATGTAGAAATCGACAAGGACACCCGCTGCCAAGTGCTGAGCATTTGAGCCGGAAATCAAAATAAACAACGGCAAATCAGTCAAACAAACAAATAAACAAGCAGCCAGCGAGCTTCGGCTAAAAGCAATAGGGCCCGGCCGCCATGTGTTCCACATTCGACTGGCTTTGAGTGGCAGGACCTCCGCCTCCGCCACCGCCTCCTCTTCGCAGGACATTGGGCATTTTTTGTGCGTTCCGAAATTGGTTGTATCTGGATGTGGATATCTGGGCAGCGATTTGGGGTCAGCTTGGTGCGCAGTAAACTCTGGCACAATTAGCTGGATTCCGTGTGGGCCGCCGAGTCAATAGGGCGGGGAGAGTGTGTCCAGCTGCTCTCGGCCCCCGATATCGGTTAATATTTCAGCAAATATATTAGCAGATTTGTAATGCATAATGCAAGCAGATCGAAAGTAAACATTAGGCTGGGCCACTGTTTGGCAAGCAATAAATTAATTTCGTCTCAGATGAGTAATAGGGCACATTTACATGTTTGCCAATGAGGGCCGTTAATGGATTTTCTCTCTGAACTTATATGCTTGATGAGACATGGTGTGTATAGTAACAGATGAATTAATTCAAATTCAAGTCGGAGTTGCTTTTTAAATATTAAATATTAACAAAGGTAATTCAATAAATTAGGAAAGCGAGATCCCTATCTTTAACGTATCTTCAACTTTTAAATAAGGTTAACATTTTCAAGTAGTTTATGAATATATCGTCATCAATATAAAATCAAAGGAAATTGTTTCCCTGTATATTTGTCAGGAACCATAAGCATTTAGATAAAAAAACTAAACAAAGGATATGTAAAAGGAAGATAAATATATATCTTTATGTTTTCCTGTTTATCAATAATGTAAATTCAGAAATTAATGTATTTGTTTCCGATATCAAAAGCATGAGCAAAATATATGGCGTATTAGAGTATATTTATATTCGCTTACACACAAACCCCATGTCTACTTCTGGATGAGATGGGACCCGTTTTTAATTACGTCAAATTTGTGCGTCTGCGGCACTCGCTTAACATCTCATTAATTTACAAAATTTCCTTTAATTTCCATTTCATTCAGCTCTCAACCGCAAACTCACCGCTCGCCAGCCGCTGCGAAAACGCATTACAATTTTATTTTTATTCAATTTTCGCGCAACGACATCAAAAGGCTGAAAGCGGAAAACAGCAGCGAGTGCAGAACTCGACTTGACTCCGTGTAATACAATTTTCACCATCCTTGCCGCCACTTCCTTGGCCAGCCTTGTTCAAGAATATTATATTTTTACATAATTTAACATGCCGAACGAGCGGCGGAGTCGGAAACTCGGCGTCGGAGTTTGTCCGTCATTTTGCCGGGTCAGCTTGCTCTTTCTTGGCGGGAGCCTCGATGTTGTTGTGGCAGCCATTGCATTGACCACTAAAAGTTTGCCATTAAAGGCCATAAAATTGTACTATTTCTGCCGGAGCGGAGCCTGGGACAACTATGGCAAAGTGGCACTTGAGTGGCGGCACTCTGAATGGCGATCCGCATCCCTTCACCTTCGCCGCCATCATTCCATCAGGCCACGGCTCCTTCCCCGCCTTAAGCGTAAATTATGTTGTAAATACGATTTTTTAGCTGGCAAAATGTCTTCATCATCAAGTGGCTCGCTCAAGGGGTATCTGTGCCACCCATTTTCCCACCTTTTACCGCTGAGAATGGCCCGAATGCCGTAAAAGCCTCGCTGCTCCTGCAGAGGGCCAGAAAGGTTGCTAAGTGGAAATGGGTGCTTAGGGGAAATGTGCGAAAATATTGTTTATGTCCAAGGAGAGGTAGGTAGGCAGGATTTTTCAACTTTAAGCCCAGTACGATTTGCCAACAAGACCGGGCTAAATTAGCGGTTTTCTTCTAATCAGTTTTGCAAAGATATCTCTTGTATAGACCGATGGAATGTAAACCTTTAGAAATGGATACTTGTCAGAGTAAATCGCTGATATGTATATATACTTGAAAACATCTAACCAGCAGTTTTAAATTCTTAAATTTTCAAGCAAGCTTGGCCGAAAATAATTAAACAATTTGTTTACTTAAGTCGCTTTAAAAGTTTTGTTGAAATTGAATTAAATTCGAAACTCCCAAGCGGCAACCTGGGTTTTGAGCTTACCTCAACCTTATCCTTTGTCTCACCCAGGCGGCGGAGGAGCCAGTTCATTGCTCATTCAATTCCCAGACTTGCCATAATTCTCCAGAACATTTGCATAAATACTGAGCCAATCGCTCGCTGCAAAAGATTATCAATAGCCCCAAGGCAATCGGGTAAATCCTTGCGGCCGTATTTAAACTCAAATGCGGCATAATAAGCCAGTCCAAAGGCCCGGACAGAATGGTTGAGATTTCCTTTGTCCGCGGACATAGCGCAAATCTGAAACTAAAGCCAAAACCGGGTCCCTAACGCGACGGAAAATCATTACCAGAAATGTCCTGCAGCGTCGTTTGTGAGCGCCTTTGGCAGGATGCCCTCAGTTGTTGGCCAAAGACGGAGTGGAAGCAGAGACAGGGAGAAGGGCTGGGCTAGCCAACAGAAGACACTTAAGTCTAATGGTCCTGTCAGCCGGGCCACACCCCCCTTCCTTAGACCGCCTCCTTGCAGGACATCACAGCCACTCGCAGCACTGGAATTCGCCTCAATTCGAAACGGCGCTGCACGCATACAAATTGACAATTTTATTAGCACATAAATTAGTAAAAATAATCAATAAGCAATGTGCCAAAAAGCAGTCGACAAAAGGGAGGCTGGGAATTCGTTGGCCTAAAGGCGAATGCCAAATACTCTACAAAGGGTATAAGGGTCAATGAATTGAATTAAGAAAGCTCCTTATAATATTATTAAAACGCGTATTAATTGGTTAGGGTCCTATAGGAAGTATAACCTTCTATAAAGTTACAGCTTTAAATTAGTTTGCGTATAATCGGACAGGCGGACATCGCTAGATCGACTCGGCTGTTGATGCTGGATCAAGAATATTTATACTTTGTAGGGTCGAAAATGACTCCATCACTGCGTTGCAAACTTTTGACTAAAATTATAATACACTGCAAGGGTATAAAAACAAGAAAATTGATTTTCTATTTTATTTAAAGATTATGTTTATACCTCACTTGTTTTTAGATCTTTAAAGCATAATGCGGTCGAAAATATCAGCATACTCTGTCCAAGAGGACCTAAAGGAAGGGCAGCTAATGCTCAAAATTGGAATTGGTAGCTGGCTGAAATAAATTCAATTTATTGGCCGTATTTATGCCCTGTCCCCGCACAGTCTCGTAGTCCTTGGAGTGGCAGTGGAATTCCTGCGATTGCAATTACCATGCCAATGCCGGGCCGAAACCAATACCGAGACCAATGTCAGGACCCGATTCGATTCGGCGATGATGCGGAGACGGGAATATTGGTCAATTAGCAGGCGGTGGGCCACGTCACACTCTGGCTGCAATATAGGCGGAGCTGCGATGCCGGCTAATTCGCAATTCGGCGCTTTTATTCCGCCTTTTTCTTTGGCTGCCCTGCTCCGAGTTGGCTAATTGCTTAATTCACGAGCACTCTCTTGCGTTGCATAGTTTCTGGTGCCCCTTGGAAGACCGGGGACGGGCGGGTGGAATTCCCAGTTTTTCAACAATTTTCGCGTCTGAAAAAGTTCTGCGACTGCTCTCAAAGACGATGATGACTATGACTCTGCCGTGCTGCTGGCGATAATGATGATAGCGATGATGCTGCACTGTTGTTTGTTGTTGAGCGCTAATTAACTAGATTTTTGAAGGGAAAACCGTTTGCTAATTTGAAAACGAAATAGTTTCGGCGGCCCCTCCGGCGTCATTTTCAAATGAAAAGTTATGAAACATGCAGTGATGGGAGCTGCGGTCGTGGAAGCCCCAACGCCAGTTACGTAATTCGCTGGAACTTTTCCGCCAGACGGAGAAATAAGGGTTATACCTAATCATGAACAGAGAACAAAACATGAGTATATAGTGTAATTATAATACAGAGGTTAATTAAGAATTTCACTTCAATATACTCTTTTATAATGAAGCACATTGCTACAGACATTATTTATTAACATTTCCCAAATAACTATTTTAAAAACTAACCTATTAAAGAGAAACTTGATTTCCTCTCGATCGTCTTTATAGAATGCAAATACTAGCAGTTGGAAGCATGCCAAAAAAGCTACAAAAAACAGAAGTGAGAGACTGCCCTTCTTAAGCGGCGGAAATGAAATACAAGCAGACGAGAAACGGAAACGGAAACTGGCGGGACAGGAATAGGAGGAGGGGTCAGGGGCCAGGGGCCAGGGGCGTAGGGCGGGTCGGCGGGTCACACAATTCGCTGTCACACTTAACTGAAATTAGAACGTGATTAGATTTCATTTAAGCATTAAGCACAACTGACAGCCAGCATGACAGCGGCGGCGAGGTTCGAAATGATATTTTGAGCTCGCAAATTTATTGACAATTAGCCGGGACAAGTGTGAGACGGTTGTGGGCGGCAGCTGTGGGTGGGGTGGGTGGACCCACGGCAGAGAACATTAATTATAACGTGCATAATTAACAAATCTGGCAATCAGTAGGGCAGCGGCAGCTTCAACTCTATGGGTCCTGGACGCGCCCGGATCCACACACTCAAGCTGCCAGTCCAATAATCGTTTAGCCGGGCCAAGGACGAAGCTGGGGACCAAGGACTCTGAGGGGGTGGGGAGGAGCATTGAAAGCGGGGAATCGGAGAATCAGTTGCTTTGGCCATTCAGGCAGCGCTAATGAAAGCACAGCCGGGAGAAATTGGTTTACGGGCTGTTTACGCAAGTAGAAGTTATTAGTTGAGCTCGACTTCCCCTCGCCCTCCACTTTCCGGTCTAATTTGTGGTATTAATGACAGCAGAGGGCAGGGGACTCGACTCAGATATCCTCATAATTGGCAAAGGCTTCAGAAAGCAACCGTATATCTATCGTTAATGAAATTGCGATTATCTGGGTGGGCAGCTACGTCGTGGGGCGAAAATTTCTCAAACAGTTAAAGCGAATGGTTAATAGTTACACTTTTAAAAATATTTCTTTCAAACTTGTCCCTATTTCTTGGTTCTCCAACCAAATAAAGTTTTCAAAGCCGTCCCTATTTGCCTTGATTTTACATCGGATTTGGGCTGTCCCAATCATAATCCACTTGATTTTTTCGATGGATAAAGGGCCTCGCCCCTAAGGAAGCCATCGAGGGCGGCACCCTCGACCCCGACGACCTGCATCACCTGGCACTCCACTCCACCCCAGCCTGCACCTGTCTTGGGGCGTAAACACACACGCAGGAAGACACAGGACAATGTCGGCTTTATCGCTACAAAGTTAAACAAATACAAATAGATTAGTTCAAAAGTTCGGGGCGTCGCTGGAGCCAAAAGTCAAATTGTGTCAACTGCTGGGGCGGCGAAAAAAGACGAAGGAAAAACACGCAGGAGGGCGGAACCGTGTGGCATGTCAGGGCTGCTTAGAACAACTTGTCATCGTGCGAGAGTGGGGTGAATAGTTCGATTGCGACAAGCAAACAAATTGCCTGCGAGTCAATCGATTGTCGATTCACCCTGCACTCGGACATCGGACAACGAACATCGGACATCAGAGCGGCTTATTGAAATACCTTTGCAGGGACCCAGTCGAGGTCAAAGGGGAGACATTTGAATTGCAAAGCAGGCGGCTGGATGAATACGTCCGAAGTGACAACTTCCGCAGTGCGGCCACCGTTATGGTTGACACGGAATGCGAACTAGAGACGGACGAAATAGTCCCCAGTATACTTGGACTTTGCTTTATCAAAAAAAAAAAAAAACATGAGATACAGAACAAGTCTTAAAAATTTAGATTTCATTGAGACTAATTTTTCCTCAGTTCTATAATCTCTCTATCAACTGGTCGAGCGGAAAATTCAAATCCCACCCAGTGTTGCCAGTGATTACAAGAACTATTCGCCCCCAGAGGCGGTTCTTCAATTACTTTGCATAAATACGAGCGAACGACAAGCTAATTAGCTCACAGACACGACTACATTTCATTAAACAAATGGTCCCCGGTGTATAATTTTAATACGCAATTACTGGCATTTCAACGACACCCAATGATGCCTGCTGATAGTAGACACCGGAGTCGCCCTCCTCCTGAAACCCACTTCAGCCTAAGCCGGAGCAATAAATTCCATTTGAAGGCTTAGGTTACCTTGACTCCTGCTCAATGGGAGGGCTTTAAATTATTTGACAATTTATGCGAAAATTATGTGCGAATCGGAGTCGAGTAACGAGGGCAACTCAAGGGGAAAAACGAGAGATCTCTTTATTGCCAACCGCTTCCGCTCCGCTCCGTCCCGCCCGCTCATTAATCAATCGTTTGGTTGTCATGCCGCCGAATCAAAGCTCAAATGTCCGCCCAGATGTCCCAGTCCTCCCGGCCCACCGTCTCCTCCATTTCCTGAAGTTCGTAGAAGATCTTCATGGGGCAGATGAACTTGCAGACCTGCCGAATCACGAAGAGCACAAACTCAAGCATCACGCCGGGATCTTGATTTCAGGAAGCGAGCACAGGCTGCAGATGGAACAGGCGCCCAGGTACTGGCAGTGGAGTTGAGTGAGAGGACAGCTCTGGTGAAGCGGGCAGAGGGGCGGCGTTCCCAGGTAAAGGAAGGCCTTGCCGATAGCTGTTTATAAATTAAACAGAATTATATATAAACGAGAAAGAAAAGGATATTACCATTAAAATTGAATTTGTAGACTTTATAAATTTTTAGAAGACCTTTACCCCCTAGTCAATTATATTAATAAGAGTCCAACTCATTACTCACCACTTGCAAAGTGTAAAACCGCTTGTTTAATTGGGTCGAACGGTTGATGTTTCTTTTGATACTTGAATTTCATTTCTCGAATTGAATTTCAAAGCCGGGAGTTGAGCGGAGATGTAGGGCCTACTACTCCTTTCAGAGGTTTCCTTTGAAATCCCCAAGCTCGCCTCCTAGATTATAATTGGCAACACCGAAGCCGCCACCGCAACGCCTCAATTACACTTTGTGGCTTTTCTGGTCGTGAAGCTCTTCCTCTGGTTTCAAATCACTTGTGTAATGTCTTGTCTCCGTGTTAAATTATTTAGTTGATTTAATTAAACCCAGTTATTACATATAGAGGATTGAAGTGGCAAACTGTGTTTGGTTTGGCTATTAATAGTAAGAAATAGAGTAAGCGCTAATACATCGATTTAATTAAAGCTAGGAAAACCCCTCAGATAGATAGTGTAAGCGCTAGTACATGGATTTATTTAAAGCAAGAAAAACTACCCAGATAGATAGAGTAAGCGCTAATACATAGATTTATTTAAAGCAAGAAAAACTACTCAGATCTTGGTTCTACTATTGCAATAAAAACTTACATGGCAGAGTGTTTTTTGTGTTATTAATATCCTTATGGCATTATGCCGCCACTCTGTCCGATGGTTAAATCCTCGCCCACATAAAAGCCCAGCCGTTTTTTCGACGATAATTACGCAAATGATCTGGCTGAACACTCGCAAGCAAACAGCAGTTACGTATTTGAACAGAGTCGCCAGAGGGCAGACAGCAAAAAATGGTGTAAAAACGCCGCTTAATTTTTGGGCTGCGTGTAAAATTCTGGATATTTCAGGAAAGGGGTAAAGGACAATGGGCGTGGCTGTGCTGAGCAAACACATTTAAAATGCAATCAATCGGGAAATGGCATCGAAAAGAAACGGGCGTCACGGAAAATGAAAATTAATTGTGGACACATTTATTTATTTATTAATTAATTTCCCCCTGAACCATTTATGCAGCTCCGGCAATGCATTAATATCGTTTTTAGTAGCGCATTTCGGTTTAACGCAGCCCCAATGCAATTGAATATGGATTTGCCTCTGTCTGGGATTATTCATGCACACAAGGGAATTATTTTCAATGTGATTTATTAATAAATTGTGAGTGTAGTGAAAGTGCAAAACCTGCTTGAAGGACCAAAATGTATCGGAGAAATGTAAGGTCAGAAGTAGAGGTAGGCGAAGGATATCCCACGGTGAATATTGGAATATGGTAGAACTCAATAAGAGTGAGTGTATTCCATTGGGAAATCGAACCACTTAAAAGTATTAAGCTGAGGGAAAAGGAGGACAAGAGGGAGAGCACCTTCCTATATCTAAATAAATTGAAGAACTATTACATTTTCCTGGCAATGATATTATCTAGTTTGTCCATGGCCCCTCAAGGCATTTCAGCCTAAGATCATGGCCCCGGCTCCAGCTCCAGACCCAGACTCAGATGGGCAATCTGCCCGGCACATTATCATCTGCCATTAAGCCGGTGCTCGTTCATTAACCAATAAAGCTCGCTGGATAATTGCAATTACCATTAACTGCTCTCGAGGCTTACGAGAGCAATCCTCTCGAGCTTGACAGCGGCAGCAAAACTGGCCTTGCTCCGAGGGCCACCACTTCATCATTCGCCCCACATCTTTCCCAGCCGACCACACACTTTAACAATTATTGCCAACCACACGTGGACAGGGACATGGACACGGACGTGGACATGGACAGAGCATGGACACAGACTTGGCACGGACACGGAGTCCGAGACGGAGACGGAGTCGGAGTCGGAGCTTGTAATGTGCTCAATTTTTCGCATTTTGCACATCCGTCGGCCGGAACAGGACCAAGGCGAAGCGAAGCGAAAGCAAAGCCGAATGGCCACCTGCCAGCCATAATAATATTAAACAATATATATAAATCACTCAGCTGTCTGGCGCACACAGCGCACACAGGAAGGTGGGGGCTTCATAAAAATTTACCGCCATAATGCTTATTTTAAAAGTCAATATGTTCGGTGCCTGTTATTTTAACACCCGGCGTGTCCAGGCTTCCAGGTGTCCAGGTCACATCCGCTTGTGCAGAGTACGAGACAGGCGACAGGAGCTGGGCCGGAGCAGGAAGGGCGGCAGGAGCAGGAGCCAAGTGTCAGTGGCCAACGTCACAGCCCGCAACACACAACATAAACATAAAGTGAAAAGGGGGTTGAGGATACAGCTGGCGAAATAAGTTGGAAGGCACCCCGTTTTTCTCCTTTTTTTTAAAGGCCATCTAAAGCCAAGCGTCACCTGTCGCCAGGGCGAAAGGACGAAAAGGAACGGCACCGGCAGAGCAGCGGCAGCTTGTTGTTCATATCCTGGCCTGTCGTCCGTTTATGTGACATGATTATGTGCAAAAAGTGCAACAGGCATCCTGACCAGGCACCCACGGTTTCGTCCTCTTTCCCATCCCCGTCTCCATCCGCAGCCAACCAACCACTCACCTGCCGGCTCACCTGACACCGTGTAAAGTAGCCCCGGAGCATTGCGGATGACGAGGGCAGCTGACGGAGGTGTCTCACCTTTGTTGCCGGGCTCGCCCAGCTTACACGTGATTTTTCCGGAAATAACGTGGAAAGTCGAGATGCCAGCGGCGTATGTCAAGCAACTTATTCAGCTCAATGTGCTTTCATTTACACAGCAGCCACATTTCGCCCATTTTCATCAACAAAGAGCCTTTTTCTGTGGGACAAAATGATTTCTGATTAATAAGAACCGCGTTGGACGGTGAAGTTATTACTTATGTTGAGCCATCTATCTTTCCAATCATAGTTTGTTGTGAATATTCCAAATTCCAATTTCGAGTACCTTGGTACACTGAGGGTTGTATACCCCTGCAGTTTCAAATTGAACACTTACAGGAAATACATATACAAATTTGATAAAATTTAAAACATTTTTAAATCATTATGCACACTTTCATAACATTCAGATATACATATATACTAAATTTACAGTTTTACAGTTACAGTTTTACATTCACAGTTTTGCATTTTCTACTGAATTTAACGGTTTTTTCTATGGCAGCTTTATGATATAGTACTCAGATTTTTATAAAATTAAATCCGAAATTATAGAATATTTTAAAATTACCATATCTAAAATTAAATAAAAATATTTTTAAAAACTTTGTCAGTTTTTGATACATTAGTTTTTTTCTAAAAATATTCCGATTGTTCCTATGGCAGCTATATGATATAGTCGTCCGACCCGATCAGTTCCGAGAATATATAGAAGACTTAATGCAAAGTTTCATTTAGATTGCTTCAAAACTGAGAGACTAGTTTGCGTTGAAACGGACAGACGGAGGGACGGGACAGAAGGACGAACGAACGGACAGGCGGAAAGATGGACAGACGGACGTGGTTAGATCGACTCGGCTGTTGATGCTGATCAAGAATATATACTTCGGAAATGACTTCTAAAACTATAATTACCCGCACGGGTAGAAAAAAATCTGTTCGTACCTTCTGTCTGATTGATGGTTATATATCGACATTGTTTTTTATAACAAATAAATTCGCCCAAAAACATTTATCTTAAAGTTCAGAGAAGCCCACATGAGTAATGGGACATAAGAGTCCTTCTTCTGGCCATGATCATTGGAAATTCCCGAAATTTATGATACTTTACTATACCTGCAATTGTTATTGAGAATCTCATTGATTCATTCAAGAATAACAGAGTATAATAATATTCTACGTCACTAAATGAGTGTGTATAGCTTGGGAGAGACTTCGCAGAAATGTGCATCAGCTTAAAACAACATTCTTAACAAAGCTCTGATAATATTCAGTTCGTATTCAGCCACCGAGAAGAACGGTTTGCAAATATACTCAAAAATCCGGGTCCGCAATCAATAAAGCCATCATGAGGCCGTCGTTATTACTCGATTTTCATTGTTTTGTAATCGCCACATTAGCGCTGAGTGTAATCGCTACCCCTGTGGATGCTAAGGTGGATAACGTAGATGAGGATGACAGTTTTGAAAAATTATTTGACGCGCCGACCACAACAGCGTGTAATACATGTAAGCTCACAGTAACATATACCAGCCACTTATATACATATAATTAAAAGGTTATAAGTATTTATACCTTGCAAGGTATTATAATTTTAGTCAGAAGTTTGCAACGCAGTGAAGGAGTCATTTTCG
>JAEIIH010018835.1:0-12820 GCA_018904745.1 Drosophila orosa | reverse complement strand
TTTAGAATGTGCTGATTATGAAATGGTAGTTCATGAAATGAGCAAATGATTACTATTCTTTGTGTATTCATAAATTAAAGAAAGCTAGTTATGTAATATAGGAAAAATGGTTAATGCTGATCCTGAAATGTTGCAGTTAATGAACTCCAAAATCTGTACATACTTTCCCTTCTTTATCATTATTTTAAAAGGAATTTATACGATATAATAGAACCTTTCAAGCAATTTTACATCCACTACTTCTTCCCTATGGATCCCTACAGCAATATATATCACGTTTAGTTAGTGATCGCTTACTCACCGCATCTTGTTCGTACTCCGGTAAAAGGGTTTCGCTGCCCCGGCGAGTTCTGTGCTCATCACAGCCGTATTCCTAAGCCGGGATGAAAGAATTTACAGAATATATATATTGTTCAGCGTCTCGAATGCTCCTCGGCTGGCAACCAATTCAGTTTGGCGCTGCGCTTAATTCGACTTAACGGTATTACAACACTCAATGCCAATTGGACAACATTTATAAAAAAGGAAGTACAACATAACCGGAAACAGAGACGAGACGAGAAAACGTAAACTGAAACCACATAGAGCAGGTTGGACAAAAAAAAAGAATGCAAACAAATAAACACGACAATAGACGGCACACACACAAAACGAAAGACAAAAATACAAAAAGTAGTTCGAGATACAGATAGATACAAAACAGAGAGGCTAAGACACTAAAGATACAAAATAAAAAAATAAAACAGATGCCAACAGACAGACAGAGATTCGAGAATCTCAAATCTTGAACACAATACATCCGAATGTCAATTTTTTTCTTCCTTCCTTATATTTTTAAAGAGATTTAAGAGGAGAAGTCCATATATTATATAATATTATTATATATCCATTATCTATTTTTTCATAATAAAACTATGTAATATATGAACCACTCCAAATTTAGTAAAACCCAATTCATTTTGTAAATCGAAAAGCAATTTAGAGGTTTATAAAACTAATCTATAAAGTAAATGAAAAATTAAGAAAGCCTCATGAAACTTTAAGGAAAGTTTGATAAATTTGGCTGAGAACACTCTCTACATTATTTCCAGAAGATTCTTTCAGTTATTAAAGGAAAAGTCCTCAAAGTAGAACAAATATCTAAATAGAACAGTTTCAGGAAAGTGTGATAGTAGGTAGAGTAAGTCTTTCAGCTTTGCTACACTCTTCGCCCGACTCGCTTCGGTCCTGACCTGTTGAACATTGTTATTGGCCTGCTTGAATCTCAATTGACTTGGTCCCGACTGATGGCGGTGATGATGACGCCCAGCCATGGATACCGATCCCGATCCAGCGCCGCCCAGATGACGCAATGAGGCATGATGCTGGCGCTGATGTTGCTGATGCAGTGGCTGCTGTTGTTGGGGTGGCGATAATGATGATGAGGACTGGTTGCTGCCTGCCTGATAATGGGATGCTGATGCCGAAGCCGAAGCTGATGCTGGGTGTGAGCGATGCAGTATGGGTCCCGCCGACATGGGCCGATGGGGCAACTGGAGTGCGGGTCTATCGTACACACACGCATATATTTTATAGAGGAGTAAGTAAGGCTGCATTCAGAACCAAAATCGAACTTGGAAGCTAGCACTGAACTTTAAGAAAAGTATTTCGGAAATGTAGACTTTTCAGTTCGAAAATTTAAAAAGGTTTGATCTAAAATTTAGGAACTTGTTAAAGGTTTCTATATAAATCAGTAAAGATTTATTATCCCTAGTTAAAAAGATAATTTCTTTATATATTCAGAAATACTCTTCCAACAAATAACATTACTCTAAATGCGATTTTGGTTCTGACAGCGTTTACGGGAAAAGTATGCTGGACAGGGATACGGAAATGGTTAAGGATATGTTTACGGATATGGAAACGGATATGGTTATGGATGTGGATACGGATATGGATATAAGATCTTGGTAGGTTCTTCTAGGCTAAGTACCGCTTGTGAATATCCGTCACGGTCATGCCCAGGCCCGAGTCCGACGAAGGACTCCTTCCGGTGGCGGCTAATATTTCCAAATCGTCGGATGTCACCTGTTGGGGAACGGAACGGAACGGAATGGTACGGAATGGAACGATACGAAAACGAAACGAGCGATTTGTTTTTGCAAACGATTCAGAGAGCGAGTGAGACAGTGACAGTGACAGTGACAGTGAGTGAGAGTGGGAGTGAGAGGGGTTTTCTGATCCAGGCTTTCGTAGATCACTACTTGGCATAGACAGAGACAGCGAGAGGGAGATAAAAAGAGACAGAAAGAGAGGCGAGAGCGAGACAGAGATAGTGGCTGGAGAGCGAGGCAGAGATAGTGTCTGGGGTTTTGGTGCATTCGTACTTTCGATTGATATTAATATTGGATGGTTTCTATATGCATATATCGGTGCTAGTTCTGGGTGACTGTTCTCAGTTTCTTGATTATCCTTTTTTTAGGTGCACTTATCGGTGTGGGATTACATAGGTTCGATTTGATATGATACAGTAATTTTGCTTATATCTAAAACTAGAGCTAAAGATAACTAAGCTGATCTAAGAGATAACTTTGATTTGAATTAATCCTGCATATGGTCTATTTACAAAAACAGTTGGTAAGTCTTTTGGGATCAACTGTATTTTTATCCGGAGTTTCGTTTCGAATTTGTTTCGTTTTCAGCTTAATTTACAATGTCCACAACGACCTTTATTTACCTTTATCTTATTGCTAAAAATGGTGTTAAACTCTTGCCACTACAATGTAACTAAAGCTGAACGAGTGTGTGTTTGTGTGTTGTTGATTTTGGAAAAATTGACATTCGATTTTTTGTTGTTTCTGTTTCGAGTTGTTTGCAATTTGAGTTGCCAAGGTTCGAATCGAAAGTAAGCGAGTTTCCGAAAGCTTTCTCAGCAGAGAAATAGGAAAATAACATGCAAGTTTATTGGGAAATGAAAGAAGCACTAACTGGTTTCAAGTTGGGTGGCTAAAGAAAAACATCAAGTGTGTTGACTCGTTCATCAATTAAACTACAAGTTTTGTTTTGATTTTCATTTCTTAGTTTTTTCTTTTTCTTTTTATGTCGAGTGTTATTTGTATTTTAACTACAGTTGAAACAGATAAATTAAAGTAAAAGTTTACAAACGTACAGTGACAACAACAGTTAACAACGACAACAACAGCGAGAAGAGAAAGATATACTAAACAATAAACACTTTGTAGGCGAGTAAGTAGTTCTTTATAGACGTTATAGGATAGTAGAGACAGTAGATAGACCGCAGATAACATATAGTACTATAGTTTTATTACGGATACATGCTCAGTGTGTGGCTAGAGATGTGTCTCTCTCTTAACTAAGTGTATATTGTGTCTGTGTCGTAGAATAAATCTTCTAAAAAGCTTACCGGCAAATCACGTGCGGGGTCTCCCTTACGCTGCAATAGATAATGGAGATTTACATGGATATAGAACTAAGAGGGAGTAATCCTCCTCGCTCGGCTTACCCTGTGCCTGTCCACGCTGTAAGGATCGCGCTCCCTGCGATAGACCAGCTCGTCGTATCGCGTGCGATCCTCGGGGAACACCAGTTCCCGTATCTCCGTCACTAGCGTGTGCTGGTATAAGAAGAATCCTTTAGTTTATATCACTAGATGCACCTATGTACACTCACCTTCTCGTACGTATCTAACATCTCTAATAAGACGGCAACAAAGGCATCTATGGTCATTGCTTTCGCACTATATTCGGCGATATAGTAGGAAAGGCTTGCAAAGTGATGACGGGGCAGCAGAGAGCGCGCCTTCTCCTCCACCATGGTCGCAATCTGACCTTTTCGGCGTGCTCTGTGGGGTCACGGGGTCATGGGGGTTAAGTGATGTTCTAGGGATTTATAGTTTATAGAGGTACCCACCTTGTGCCCGTTGGACTGTAGGCATCCCAGGGCTCCATCTCGATGGAGGTGCAGGAGTGCGGCACCTTGCCCACATCACGGATCACCAGCGACATGCGCTTGTGGTACTTCAGCTGACCCACCGCCTCGTCGTGCGTGACATCGAGGAAGGACTGCCCGTTGACCTCCAGAATCTCGTCGCCGATCATCAGTCCCGCCCGGTCGGCCACGCTGTCCTTGTCCACGCCCGTGACGAAGATACCCAGGCCGTACTCCACGCCGCCGCGTATCATCAGGCCCAGCGACTGGCCCGGCTCGATGAGCAGCTCCACTCGCCGTATCCTGGGGGGAGGATTGAGGTACTGAGTTAGTTCCTAGCCTGGGTTACAACCCCAACTCAATTACTCACCGATCCCTTCGCTCGCTGCGCCTGCCCCCGTACTCCATGGGCGGTGAGGCGGGTCTGCCATGCCGATCCATCCAGGAGCAGGTCTGGCGGAAGGGCAGACCCGCTCCGGAGGCTGCCGCCGCCGCCGCTGCCGCTGCTGCTGCTGCCTGATTCTGCGGATGGAGGGGGGGTGCCATGGAGGCGTACATGGGGTCGCGGGAGGGCGGACCGAAGCCGTGGAGCGGGGCGGCCGAGTTGAGCGTGGGCGGCGCGCGGACCGTCATACTGATTTGACGTGACGATTTCAATATCTGCACACATCTCTGCGTTAAGAAAAAATGTGGCAATAGAAGAGACACAAAGAGAGGACAGATGCGAGCAAAACGGAACGAACCAACAAGGAGAACAGAGAGAAATATATAGAGAAGAGAGAAAGAGGGGGAAAAACGGAGCCAAAAGGAGTACCAAGAAAACAAAAACAAAAACAAAAACAAAGAGGAAAGTGAACCCAATGAAATGATATTCGGTGGTAATTGCCGACACAAAAAAATAATATAAACGTGTACGTAAAGTGGTTGCGAAATTGTTCCCAAAAATTATTAATTAACTTTAATTGTGGGCGTGTCCGCTGTTCCGTCCGTTTGCCGGCATTTTGTGCGGTTGCGTTGGCTGTCAGTGTTTGTGTCTCCGTGTCTGTGTTGGCCACATTTTGCTGTCATTATTTTAATTGTTTCTGACCAAAAAACTAATGTGAGAATGTGCGCAAAATTTTGTGTGGGTCCAAGGACTCGGTGGGGCGGGACTGAACGTGGTGGCAGGTGGCAGGTGGCAGGTGCTGGTGCTGCGTGCAAATTGGTCTGCGAATCCCCTCAGGTGTCGTGTTCTCTCCTCCTCTCCTTTCCCGGAGCCTTAATTTCTACGTTCTGTGGTTGGGTTTTAACCCAAAAATGCACATTTTCCTGTCGATTAAGCCATTGTGGTTTCTATTTTCCTTTTTCAGCTTGAAAGTCCTTTTGCATTTCGGATATGTCTTTAAGGTCCGCTCAAGGTGTCAGCTCAACTCAAGCTACAAACTTAAATTAATTGAAATGAATCGAAAGAAAAATAGCAATAACCAAGGATGTTGTACACAAAAACAATGCGGATACAAAATGCGACTAGTCTATTGCCAATTTTTTCTCAGTGTATATTTGTATTAGTGTATTATTGAATTCATTTTCATGTATGTTTCGTATTTGGTTTAGTAATATTCATACATAACAGTATCAAGTGCATAAAGATTTATATACTCGTATATAAATAGGAAACAACTACGAAAAATCGCTCAGAACAGGCGGCAATCGATTTGGGGAATATATATCTAGATATTTAGCTCATATGTTAGAACTGTGTGTGTTGTTCCCAAACAAGTTTCTGTCCAAAATAGTTAAAGTTTAAATTGGCAGAAAGCGTGAGAAATGGCACACCATGTGCCAGGCTCCGACCATCCCTAAGCCTCCTCTACTGCCAAGTAATATGCATGGCCAGGAATTATATTGACTATCATAACGTGTCACATAAAATATTCCACAATAAATTGACTTTCGTTGTTAGAGGCAGCTGCCAGGGGGAAATCCTTTTCTTTCGGTTACTCTGTCAAGTGTCGGCCATAAAAGGCGATGTGGCCTACTGAATGCCTTCGTACACCCATTTATTATATATATATCTTGGTATATATATATAAACATATCGGCTTGTGCGCATATACATATGCTTGATGGATAGAACCCCATTATGGGCAACTATTAAGGACCAGCGATTGACAAACTGAAGCTGCGCCGATACAGCCAAGACAGCCCGGCTAGAAAATCACATTAAAAATCAATAAAGTGTACAATAAAATTAGATATATTTTGATGGAAGAAAAAGAAATTTGACATGGCTGTCAGGGTGAAGGGAAAGGCAGTTACAACAAGAGGGAGTGAGACCCAGAGAAAAGGTCTCAGATGTGGAGATTCGATAGGGTTTCCCAGTGGATTTTCCAGCATTATAAGTTATGAATTTAGTTAAGGGAATTTATGGGTATTTATAAGAATTTATAGAAATTATTTCCTATCGATGGGAGGATTGTTTTATGACTTTGTTTTGGTCAGCATTTAATAAGGCATTTTTATATGCATTTGTTTTTATTACCCTTAATTTTGCAAGCTTTTAAAAAAAAGTATTTTAAAACTGGGGTTTGTTCTGGCATTTCTTTAAAGGTTTGTAATATAAATTACCAACAAATTTCAACAGAAAAAACTACTGCTTTCATTGATTAAATAAATTAATTCCCTCTTTTATATAAAAGTCATTTAACTTCTTAAAATAAACAGTATGAAGTATGCTATTCCAGCTAAATGCCCAACAGCCATTCAACCGAAAAAGGGACGATTAAAAGTGTCAATCAATATTAATTTGCAATATAAATATATCTTTTTTGGGAACAACAAACACACACAGTGGTGTGGGGCCTGCCTCCCCATCGAAATCGCTGCATGCTCTGATCGATTTTTGTCTAAGTATAGATAACATTAGCTACTACAAAGTATTCAATAAAGATATATGAAAAGAGATTTAAATATATATATTTGAATGCAAGGAGAGTTGCGAAAGAGATGCTCACCTTCAGCGCCTCCTCGTGATTGATTGAGGTGAAGGGGGTGCCGTTCACCTCTAGGATTGTATCACCGGGTCGCAATCCGGCGCGCTCGGCCACCGAATTCTCCTCGATGCGTGAGATGTAGACGCCTAAGCCTGCAAAGAGGTACGAAATCAATTAGCAGCCAACTCACACATTCAATTTTTAATAAAAGGAGCCTCCACTCCCCCCCATAGAACCCATTTCTCCATAGGCCCATGCCTCTTTTTTTTCGATGTTTTTTCATTAAGCCCCAGCCAGTAGGCAGAGAGGATGGAGTGCGGCAGCCATTTTATGTTTAATTTATAAAGCACGTGAGTGTGTGTCTGTGCTGTGTGTGTGCACAATGGCGTTGAACAACACAGGGAGAAGGGAAACCCAAGTAAAAAAGAGAGATGGGGAGAAGAGGCCTCTGCATATGGGGGCAACTTAAATAGATTTTTATCGATTTTAAAGCCGTCCGCATATTGCAAACTAAAAATAAATTCTATGGCAGGAAATGGGAATGAAGAAAAGGTAACACACACACAGAGAGAGAGAGAGAGAGAGAGAGAGGAGGAGGAAGGAAGAGCTGGTTAGCCAAAAAGGTAGTCAGGTGCAAAATGCACTTGGAAATGTCAAAGCTGCTGGCGGTTTGTCACACACAACGACACGGGCAATACACGTGGCTACACGGATAGACATGGCTCAGTGAAGGAAAGAGACATGGAGAAAGGGAACGAAAACAGGCACCTGGACAATAAAATGAAATTGAAAACTAAATTGCACGTAAGAGCCTCCCGGAGAAACCAAGAAGAGCCATCAGCCAAAACCGACTGGGCGTGACATGGGATCAAGCGGTAAAGGGGGCGCGGCCCACGACAGATTGAGTAAAGGGGGGGAGTAACGAGGTGGTGTCCGTGAAAGCTCAGGTATATATTTTTTTTGCTGCCAAATAGGGTGAGCTAACCCTTGGTTACTAATGTCGTTTTTTCTATATTATTGTACCCTTATGTTGCAGTTTAAGTGGGAATAGCATTCTGTGGCTTCAAGGATGCAGTGAAGGTAATGCTGTTTGTAAATGGTTTCATTATTAAGTTGAATGTTTAGTCGGGAGTCCAGTTTAGTTTCTTAACTTCTTAAAAACTAGTTTATAATATAGATAGTATATAAATCGAGACGGGTCGGTTGTAAATACTGTATAACATAGCTGGCATTGATGCGATCTTTTTATTTGCCTTTTTGTCTGGTGTTTTCTCTCCTTGGCTTTCTCTATCGCATTTATAGTAACAATAATTGCCATTCGTTAACAGAAATATATCCCTATTTTAATATAATAATTGCATAAACAGAAGAAGTCTCGTTTTTTAGGTAACTCCCAGCTAATCCGCCTCTATTATGCATTTTCTTAAGCTTATTAATATAGATAGCAAGCAAGAAGGACATCTAAAGACTAGTACATTTTGGCATTTCATGTATTTGTGAATTTGTAATTCATTTTCTTGATTTAATATTAAATTTTCCAGTACCTAGACACCCCCAACTTACCTGAGTCTTTGCCTCCTTTGACGCAAATGCCGAAACCATGATCGATTTGCTGGTCGCGCGACATGGACACGGTTCGCGTCGTAAGTTCGTGGATGTTTGGGACACTGCGATCCCTTTCCCGCTCCCGATCCCGATAGATCTGAATTAAATATACGAAAATTCAATACAAAAACAATAAGATTCCCAGAACTAGTATCTCACCTGGTGGGTGGTGGAGGGCGGACTGCTGGCCGGGCTCCGTCTGCCGGTGCGATCCCGATCCCGCGTGCCGCCGTTGCTGAAGTGATAGCTACTCGTAGGAACTGATGACGACTGCGTGGCGCCGAACATGCGCAGCACCTGCTCCGGCGAGATGGGCCGCTTCTTATTCCCATTGCTGCTCGAGTGCTGCTGGCCGCCCATGGAGCGACCACTGGCCGCCGTCGAGGTGGGCAGAGTGCCCGCCGTTCCGGCCGCCATGTGGCTGGCGGGTGAGGAGCTGAGATAGGCACTGCCACGTCCTGGCAACGAACCACCCTTGGTGGGCACCCCCGCCGAGTTGAAGTAGTAGTGCGGCGAGTGGGGGCGCTCGATGATCGTGTATGAGGTGCCCGGCGGCGAGTAGTACAGTCCGCTTCTGCCGCCAGCTCCGCGCAGCGAGCTCGTGCTGTTGCCAACACGGGAACCCCCGGCCGCTGCCGCTGCTGCCGCCGCCGCTGAGGATCCCATATAGGGTCCGCTGCCCGGCGGCGGACTGATCATGCCGAAGGCCAAACCAATGTCCTCCGCCTCGAAGCTGCTCGGCACCGCTCGGTGGTGCGAGATAAGGCCACCCGAACCGCCCGTGGGCACGCTCGAGGACGACTGTGTGGCTCCCAATGTGGGACCGAGTCCCAAGCCGGCGGCATTCGAATGGTATCCGTAGGGTCGGGCACTCCAGCGCGAGGGTCCAAGATCACAGAGTTCGGCATAGTCGTTGCCAGCTGCGCTCATTGTCAGGGGGTCGCCGTCGTATGGAATGCCACTGCCCCCAAGGCGCATTACACTGCTGGAGCTGCAGAAGATGCAAGATTATTAGATTATTGAATTATATATATGTATATAAAAAGGTAAGGGATTTTATAGGTAAAAGAACTCACTACCAGTTCGAATAGAGATTACTGTGCTGTGCTCCTTAAGCCACTTATGGCAAGCAGAGATTCCCCATAATGCCAAAGGCCTTATCCACGTTCCTCAATGGTCTGCGATCAACCCCAACCTCTGGTAACAGGAGCAACCCATCCGGAATTGGGTTAAAACACCCGCTCAGCCCGCAATCCCTCCGAACAACTTTTGTTTGCGTACGCAGCCCGCTAAGCCGCAGCTCAGACTGAGCGCCACATTCGGTGCAAACAATGGCTTAATCTCCAGAGTCATATGGTGTGCTCCTCCTCCTCCCTCTCTCTACCCCTGAACCCAGTGAAAATACACACATACACTCATCTGCACACACTGCGAAATCAATGGGAACTTATGCCCCGTGCTTCATTATTTATGTGCCAACTTTGGTTGGCAAAACAAAAACAGGTTAACACAAAGGCAGAAGCTCCACCATGTGCCACGTCCTCCTCATCCCCATCCCTATTTCCATTGCCATTCTCTCCTGGGGGCAGTTCCCTCGCCTGTGACGGACGCGGGGGCTGTGGTGCTGCTCTCATAAATAGTTGAAAATTGCCGTGCTCACACATTGGCACTCACTTAGCCATGGCCCTGGCACGCCGCGCGCTCCGTGCACATGAGAGCCATTCAACGCCACTGGCCAGAAAGTATTTGCAATTTTCCCTTTTTTTCCCTATTTTCCCACTCTTCTTCCCCCTCTCCCGAATGAAACCCAAAATGAAACTAAACACATATGCATTTATCGATCAATTGTTGGCGATGGCTAATCAATGACACTGACTGCAGACAATATTTACAGCCCCAATAAATCGCACACAGAGCTTTAAAAACATAATCACAAAGCGGAAATGAATACCCCAACACGCAGCATATGTAGCACAGTGTAACGAGCAGGTCACGTTTATCAGTCATCAAAGAAATATGGTTCCCTCAGCAAAGTTTTTCAGTCTGTATATCAAATGGTGGTTGGCTTTGACAACATATGAAGAGTAAAGCGATCTAAGACGAGACCTGGGAGTTATCAATGAAATTGGGATGTTGGAAGACTTTTGTAAGTAATAATTGTATACCTATTTTGGTTTCTTTATATTTTAAAAACAATTTATTATGATCAATAAAAGATTTATAATAATTCGGGAAGCTTTTCTGTGTTAGCTGTTATTGGGTTAATAAATCTGAATACTTAATTAAACTTACTACATGAATTCAATTTTTAGAACGACAAATTAGGTAAATTTGTATATATTTGATTGATGTTACCCCTTTTAAAACTGTGAAAAAATGTTTAATATGTTTTTCTCAATATTTTATGAACATTTAATTAAGATTTTAATGGCAAGTATGACATTTATGCCCTCAAGAAGACTTACAATATTCCCATTCTTTAAATAAATATTTAACCATTTTTCAATAGGATAATTTGGAAATATCAGAGAAAAACATAAATCAATTTAAGCACTAAAAGTTCATTTAAGGGTCTACAAAGTTAAATAGAATTTAAAAACTGTTAAAGGATCTCATAGATCAAAAAGAATTTAGCAACTATTTAAGGATCTCATAGATCAAATATGTTTTTTCCATTGTCAAAACTCATTCAACTTTTGGCCAAACTGAAAAATAAATAAATTGTGTAAGCTGGCAAAGGGCCATAACTTTTTAACTGGCCCGTCGAATTCAATTAAAAAAAAGTTGGCCATCGATTATGCCAATAAAAGTGGCATCAAAGCCATAAGCGAAGTGATGGCCGCTTAATCGAGTGCGAGAATAGCAAATAAGTTTCGAGTGCTCAAATACTCGAGTGTGTGCGTGTTTTTTTTTTTTTATATATATATTTTCCGTATGTGAAGTTGTGGGAGTGTGTGCTTTGGGGAAAAGCAAGGGAAAGTGCACTTTCAACTAAGCGCTGCCGAAGAACAAAGCGCCGGCCAATTTGGTTTGACGCTTAAGCGCACTTAGCGGTCGACCATTGGCAAACACAAACACAAACACAAACACAGGACACAGACACGGCAACGGCAACTGCAAACAGGACACGCCAAACACGAAGAACGCACACAGAGACATCTACCTACGTAATGGCTGGCAATTGTGCTTACGTCTAACAAGCAGCCAATAATGTCCTTTTTGATTTACCGATACACATTTGCATTTCTTTCAGCCACACACAACAAATTGGCAGGCAGACGCCATTACAAATGAGCCACGCACACACACACACAGACTGGCAGGACGAGCCAATGTATTTTGTATAAATATCAATAAGAAGCATCAGCAGAAGCTTCCCCATATAATATATACATATGACAATAAATTTCTCTGTTCGTCGCTCTCACTCTCTCTCTCTCTTTGTTTCTTTTCCACTTTTTTTCTCTGTATTTTATTTTATTTTATTTTATTTATTCTTCCTTTTTGTTCTTGTTGCTGCCTTGGCTTTGTTAGAGAATAAACGGCAAAAACAGCATGCTCCAAACGTATTTACTCATGACCTTGCTAAAGCAAAGCCAGCAGCACTCGCACCCTGACACTCGCACACACACACAGAGGGACCACACACACACACACACACACCACCCAACACAACCGCAGTTGCCGCCGCTTGGCGTTGGCGCTTTGTCACAAGGACATTTTTCATGTGCGCAATGTGACATTTTTCGGAATTTGTTAGTCTGACTCTGGTTTGTGCCAGTCGAGCCCGTTGAGAGTGCATAGATGCACTGTGGTTCGAAAACGACTTCAATTTAAATATTAGATTTTTCTAAGCTTGGCTTTCTTGCTTATTTAATTTAATTTGTGCCACAGCCTTAGGATAATTGATATGTGCTTTAATTATAGGATTTTTTGAGTCGGCTTGAAACAGCTAATAAATTTAAAATTGAATGTCAAGAAGAAATATATGTATGCCGCTTAAAAAATAGTAAGGACTTAATTTCAAGCTTACACTGTATATTTTTATTTTGTTTATGGTTTTCTTGGCATAATTAAGTGCAAAAGTATTTAAAATCTTGCTATGTTTATTAAACTGAAACTCATAACTAAAAATACATAGCTATAAAGATAATTAAAAATATATTGAAGCTATTATTAAAGATTTAATTAAAAATGATTGTACTTATTGTTATACCCTTCCAGGGTATTATAATTTCAGTCAAAAGCTTGCTACGCAGTGAAGGAATCATTTCCGACCCTATAAATCATATATATTCTTGATCAGCACTAAAAAC
>JAEIIH010018815.1:0-12765 GCA_018904745.1 Drosophila orosa | reverse complement strand
TTGGATTTCGAATAAAACAAAGATATGTCGTAATTCTATGAGTAAATGTCCTTTCTCGCCAGGTGTAATACTTGGAAGCTTACTTTTTGTACCTGTAGTCACAGGAATAGGGATTTAAGTTTAATTAAAAAATATGTCTATATATTTTGGGGCTTTATACGTTTATAAAAAATTAAATGAAGCCAAATAGAGGCATAAAGGTATTACTGATAGTCATAGAAATCACGTAATGATTTTAAAATAATTTAAATATATGTATAATAATGGGAAACAAAAATATTTCAGGTCTTCAACCCTTTGTACAAAAATTAAATCAAACCAAATAATTGTTTAAAGGTCTGCAAATATATCATTGAGTATTAATTCCTTGGGGAAAAGTTTAAACATAGCGCCACAAATATGTTTGAACCAATTTCAAGTAATTGCAATTTGCAAACCCGGATTTAATTTAGTTTCGAGTTTACAAGTTTGGGGAGACATAATCACAGTGCAAACAGTCACGCAGTTGTGGGTTTACCTTAATTAGGGGAAGGCAGTGTGCAGGGAATGTACGAGCATTTAGAATCGCGAATTGAGAACTGCGAATTAAATGAATTGGAATGGAATGACAACAGAGTGTGTGCCGGAGCTATTATTGGATGATGATTGACCGACTCGGCCGCCCTGCAATTATTAATGAATTGCTGAAGCCCATTCCTGATGCACATGCCATGCTCCTAGTGGAATGCAGGCAAACTGCAGGGAGGAGCAGGTGGGACAAGGACGAGGATGGAGGGGGAGGAGCAGTGACGAGATGAGCCTGGAACCTTAGGACTAAGCTCTCGAGAAGGAAAACACGCGCACAGTGAAACCTTGATATGGCGTGTCCCTGGAGTTGAGAGCTTCGTTGGAGTCGAAGGACAGGAAATCGAGGGGGCCACAGAGAGAGAGCGAGAAACAGAGAGAGCGCGCAAGAGAGAGTGCTGCTGAGTTGGGCAAACAAATTTCAAAGCGCTTTGGAACACGGTGCGACGTCGACAGCGGCAGCGGCTGCGCAGCAGCAGCGCAAAACAGAAAGAAAAAAAAAACATAAAAATAAAGCAAAAAAAAAAAACAGAACAGAAACAGAAAACGAAAACGAAGGAAGAACCGTTATGTGCCCAGCCACAGCATGAAAATTTTCGTTGCTTTTGCTTGGGTGTCCTGCCAGAGACACACACACACACACAGCAACACCAGCACACACACACACATATATATATACACCCACTGAGGCGAGGAGAACCGTAATTTCCGTGCGGCTCTCTCCGGGAAAATCTCTTGTTTGCACACACACACACTCACGCACGAAAGTTTTCTTGTTGAATTTTTACTGATATTTTCATTTTCGCAGCCTTTCAGCCTTTACCTTTATGATTTTTGCACTTTTTTACGCTCTTTTGTTGCACATGAAAAAAAAGGTTGCGGCACAGAGATGTCCCATACAGCTTCAGCTTCAATTTCGTCGCCTTTTTCCTTTTTGCACACCAAAGATGACTAATAAAAGTGGGAAAAAAAAGGAATGTTGGAGACACACACACACACTTACACGTGCTGTGTGTGTATCATGTTATTTTAACCGTTGCACTCGCGTTTTCTTTCTGCTTTCGTTCTTATTTTCAGTTTCCTTTTTAATTTTTAGAAAAATTGAAAATAATGAATCTGGCTTTTGCGTGTTTTCCAGTTTAATGCAATTAGAGTATGTATGCGTTTGCATTCACATGGCAAGCAAAGAGAAAAAAAAAACAGAACACAAAAAAAAACATTTCACGTCTTGGCTCGTTCTTATTGGAATATGTACATACATACAGCTGTATGTATGCATATGTATATTTATATGTATATGCGCGCGTGCCTCTGTATGTGTGTGTGTTTGTTGGTGGTTTGAAGCTGCTCCTCCTCCGCACCTCCTTTTTCCAACCGCTGCTTCCCAAGCCTCCCACTTGCGTCTGTATGCGTGTGTGCGTATTGCACAATTTGACGTGGGGGAAAAGCGGGGAGCGGTGAGCGGGGGAGCGAGATAAAAAGTAGTACAAAATGGCACAAAAAAAAACCAACAAATCTGCTTGCAATTTACCTTAGCTTCGCTTGCTCAATTTTCTACCGACGCTTTTTCCGTTATTCGTTTTTTGGGTTTCTATTTTTTTATTTTAATTTTCCTGATACCGTTTTGGGATTTATTTTCGATTTTCGCGCTGGCCAGATATGCCAGATATCATATCAGATACCAGTAAACAAACGCGCAGCAGGCAAATCGCTTAATCCAGGTAAAAACACACGGAAACACGGAACGAAGATGTGTGTGCAGGCGAAGGAAAAAACAAAATTTGCCAAATTAGAGCAGTGTGACCAGATGAAATGTTGGCTCTCCTCCTAAATAATCCCAAAAAATAATCTCAAAAAATTTCCCCCTAAAAAATTCAGTTTACCACCTAAAATTAAAAAAATTTGATAATTTCAAAAGTATAAAAAAGAAACATCTTATTGTAACTTTAAGTGAATTCTTTTAATACATAGGTACATATTTATTAAAGTTGAGATGTAATCTAAAGTAGTCACCTCGAGAACATCATCGGAAAACTCGGGTTTGTAAACTTCATCGCTTACAAATAGTTTGTACATTTCTTCTGTTTACAATTATTTAATAAAGTAAGTCTAATTAATCTATCTTAGACTATGTTGACGGTTGAACAAGCTGTTGAAACATTTTCAAATATTTTATTTCCACCAGCATCGGTTTAATCATTTATTGCCCACTATTTAATTTCAACTATATGCAATAAATATTATGTGGCAGTTGCATCAATTTCAATTCCAGACCCTTGAACATTAGTCAAAAATCTGGTTTTTGACTTCCAATTTTCATAAAAAATTAGACAAAAAAAATAAATAATCCTATGTTGTAAAAGCTTTCATAAAAAAAATCTTTTTTTTTTTTGCTTTTGCACTTATATACATTCAAATATTTCGAAATTTGTTTTTGAATATGGTTACTTCCTTAATGTCGCATGCGACATTCGTACATATTCAAATCAAAAAAATAAACGTATCGTTTGCTCATACTCAAGAATATTAAAAAATGTTAAGGATTCGCAAGCGGCTTTCGCGGTGAGTTGTTTAAACGCTGATTCCAGCAAAACACAAAGCATTATTTTAATGAAACAAATTTTAAGAAATTATGCGGTAATGTCAGTCTCAAATGCTTTTATTTTCAGTCCGAAATATATCGTAGTTAACTTTAATTTAATCAGATTTTCACCCGAAATGTGTATCGGCATCATTTCCATCATATATTGTATGTTGTTTGTAATATTGTTGGACATATTTATCAATATATTCATGTTTTAAAAGTTACAATTGCGTGATTCCTACTATATCGATAGATAAACTTTTTCTCATCCCGAGATTTTAACAATTTAACAGACTGTATAACAGAATTTGTTACCGAAAGTAATGTTAAGTCGGAGTTTTGCTATCTAGCTTCTAGAGGGCGTTTCATAGCTACGATCTTGTCCAAAGGAAAAACATGTAATCTTAAATCAAATTTGATTTTTGTCCTACAAGTTATTTATCTAATAATAAAATTTAAGAAAAAATCAAAAATAAATAAATAAATAAAATTAATATATTCATTTCAGGACGCCGTTGCCCTTAATTGTGTAGCGCCCCCTTGAAGCCAAATAGCAAAACTCCGATTTAACATATCGCTCGCAATTGTTATACGTTTTCAGTATATTTGCCGCGGCGTTTTTTCGGTTTATTGATTGGCTTCACCAACGGTCGCACTGCAGCATATTTGTTTTAATTTTTGTTGTCAACAAAAAGAGCGCGATTTCGTGCAGAAATCGCCGTCTACTATAATAAAATGCACATCAAGCAGGTGAGTAAGCCTGCTGGCCATGCCGCCCACACCCCGGCTGGAAGTAAATGCCGCCACTTCACTTGCAATTCCAGATTATTATACAAGGCTTCAAGAGTTACAAGGACCAGACGGTGGTGGAACCCTTTGACAAGCGCCACAACGTCGTTGTTGGCCGCAATGGCTCCGGCAAGAGTAACTTCTTCTACGGTGAGTTGCTACTTCTAGCGAATGTGTTGATTCCCAATGCTAACATGCGCTCTTACGCCCCTACCACAGCCATCCAGTTCGTGCTGAGCGATGAGTTCACCCACCTGCGGCCGGAGCAGCGCCAGTCGCTGCTGCACGAGGGCACCGGAGCCCGCGTCATCTCCGCCTATGTGGAGATCATCTTTGACAACTCGGACAACCGGGTGCCGGTGAGTAAACCCGCAAAGATTGGGTATTAGCATCTTCGTTGAACCCTCTTACGCTTTTTCCTTCTATTAAGCTGATTTCCCATGCTTTTTTCTTCTTTTAAGTTGATTTTCTATGCATTTTCATTCTTTTAAGTTGATTTTCTATGCATTTTCGTTGTTTTTAATTGATTTCCTATGCAATTTTCTTCTTTTAAGTTGATTTTCTATGAAATTTCATTCTTTTAAATTGATTTCCTATGCATTTTCCTTGTTTTTAATTGATTTCCACTCATTTTCCTTCATTTATGTTAATTTTCCACACATTTTCCTTCTTTTAAATTGATTTCCCATACATTTTCCTTGTTTTTAATTGATTTCCCGCGCATTTTCCTTCTTTTAAGTTGATTTCCCATTAATTTTCCTTGTTTTTGATTGATTTCCCTCGCATTTCCTTCTTTTAAGTTGTTTTCCGATGCATTTTCCTTCTTTTAAATAGATTTCCCACTCATTTTGCTTCTTTTAAATTAATATTCCCCCATATTCCTTATTTTAAGTTGATTTCCCTTACATTTTCCACCTTTCATATTGATTTCCCAGGATTAAACCGATTCTTTGGCTAAAAAACAAACATATTTGTTGCCCTTTTGCAGATCGACAAAGAGGAGATCTTCCTGCGTCGCGTGATTGGCGCCAAGAAGGATCAGTATTTCCTCAACAAGAAGGTGGTGCCGCGCAATGAGGTGGTCAATCTGCTGGAATCCGCCGGCTTCTCCAGCTCCAATCCCTATTACATTGTTAAGCAGGGCAAAATCAATCAAATGGCCACCGCCGCTGACTCCTATCGCCTGAAGCTGCTCCGCGAGGTGGCCGGCACGCGTGTGTACGATGAGCGCAAGGAGGAGTCATTGAATTTGCTGCGCGAAACGGACGGCAAGGTGGAGAAAATCTCCGAGTACCTGAAGACCATCGAGGATCGCCTGCAGACGCTCGAGGAGGAGAAGGAGGAGCTAAAGGAGTACCAGAAGTGGGACAAGACGCGTCGCACCCTCGAGTATATACGCTACGAGACCGAGCTAAAGGATACGCGCAAGGCCCTCGACGAACTGCTGTTGCAACGGAAATCGTCGTCGGACAAGAAGAAAATCTACAACATTGAAATCCAGAAGGCGCAGGAGAAGATCAAGGATGTGCAGAAGAACCTGAAGGAGGCCAAGAAGAAGGTGCAGGGCACCAAGGAGGAGCGCTCCGTTCTCATGACCGAACAGCAGCAGCTGCTGCGCGAGAAAACCAAGCTGGATCTAACCATTGTCGATCTAAACGACGAGGTGCAGGGCGACAACAAGTCCAAGGAGCGTGCAGATCAGGAGCTCAAGAACCTCAAGGTGACAATTGCGGAGCGGGAAAAGGAACTCGATGACGTGAAGCCCAAGTACGAGGCGATGAAGCGCAAGGAGGAGGACTGCTCCCGTGAGCTGCAGCTGAAGGAGCAAAAGCGAAAGGAGCTGTATGCCAAGCAGGGCCGTGGTTCGCAGTTCTCATCCCGCGAAGATCGTGACAAGTGGATAACCAATGAGTTAAAGTCCATTAGCAAGCAGACGCGCGACAAGATCAATCACCATGCCAAGCTGGTGGAAGATCTCAAGAAGGATGCCACCTCCGAGAAGGATCTTGGCCAGAAGATCGAGGAGCATTCGTCGGAGCTGGAACAGCTGCGTCTGCAAATCGATGAGCACAACAAGAAGTACTACGAACTGAAGAAGACCAAGGATCAGCATCAGTCCATGCGCAACGAGCTGTGGCGCAAGGAGACCCAGATGACACAGCAGCTGCAAACGCACAAGGAGGAGTTATCGCGGGCAGACCAAGCCCTGCGCAGCATGGCCGGCAAACCCATTCTGAATGGCTGCGATTCGGTGCGCAAAGTGCTGGACAGCTTTGTGGAGCGTGGCGGGCAATCGGCGGAGATAGCCAGGGCCTACTATGGCCCCGTCATTGAGAACTTTAGCTGCGACAAGACCATCTACACGGCCGTCGAAGTGACGGCCGCCAATCGGTTGTTCCATCACATTGTCGAGTCGGAATACGAGGGCACACAGATCCTCAAGGAGATGAACAAACTGAAGCTGCCCGGGGAGGTGACATTCATGCCCCTCAACCGGCTGCAGGTTAAGATACACGATTATCCCGACGATCCCGACTCCATACCGATGATCTCCAAGCTAAAGTACGACGAGCAGCATGACAAGGCGCTGCGCTACATCTTTGGCAAGACGCTGATATGCCGCAACCTGGAGCGTGCCACCGAGCTGGCCAAGAGCACGGGTCTGGACTGTGTGACACTGGACGGCGATCAGGTATCGTCGAAGGGCTCCCTAACCGGTGGCTACTTTAATACATCACGTTCCCGCCTGGAAATGCAAAAGAAACGCACCGAATACACACAACAGATCACCGATTTCGAGAAGAAACTGGGCAAGCTGCGCAACGAACTCAAGTCCACCGAGAATAACATCAATTCGATTGTTTCCGAAATGCAAAAGACGGAAACGAAGCAGGGCAAGTCGAAGGATGTGTTCGAGAAGGTTCAAGGCGAAATACGGCTGATGAAGGAGGAGCTGGTGCGCATCGAGCAGTATCGGGCGCCCAAGGAGCGTTCCCTGGCCCAGTGCAAGGCCTCGCTGGAGTCGATGAACAGCACCAAGTCCAGTCTGGAGGCAGAGCTAAAGCAGGAGCTAATGTCAACGCTGTCCGTGCAGGATCAGCGGGAGATTGACCAGCTGAACGATGATATTCGTCGCCTGAATCAAGAGAACAAGGAGGCCTTTACGCAGCGCATGCAATTCGAGGTGCGGAAAAATAAACTGGACAATCTGCTAATCAACAATCTCTTTCGGCGCCGTGACGAGCTTATTCAGGCCCTGCAAGAGATCTCTGTGGAGGATCGCAAGCGCAAGCTAAACAATTGCAAAACGGAGCTGGTATCCGCCGAGAAGCGCATCAAGAAAGTGAATGCCGATCTGGAGGAGATTGAGAAGCGGGTGGGCGAGGCTGTTCAATTGCAAAAGGAACTGCAGCTGGAGCTGGAGACGCATGTGCGCAAGGAGAAGGAGGCCGAGGAGAATATCAACAAGGATTCCAAGCAGCTGGAGAAGTGGACCACCAAGGAGAATATGCTTAATGAAAAGATCGATGAGTGCACCGAGAAGATTGCCAGCTTGGGGGCTTTGCCCCAGGTGGATGCCGCCTACAATCGCATTTCGCTAAAGAATATCTTCAAGGAGCTGGAGAAGGCCAATCAGCATCTGAAGAAGTACAATCATGTGAACAAGAAGGCACTGGATCAGTTCCTCAGCTTCTCCGAGCAAAAGGAGAAGCTGTACAGGCGCAAGGAGGAGCTGGATATTGGCGATCAGAAGATACACATGCTTATCCAATCGCTGGAAATGCAAAAGGTGGAGGCCATACAGTTTACGTTCCGTCAGGTGGCCCAGAATTTCACCAAGGTCTTTAAGAAACTGGTGCCGCAGGGCGCTGGCTATCTCATCCTGAAGACCAAGGACAATGACAGCGAGGAAATGGAAAAGGAGGTGGCCAATTCGGATGCTTTTACGGGCATTGGCATTCGGGTATCCTTCACCGGCGTGGAGGCGGAGATGCGAGAGATGAATCAGCTGTCTGGTGGCCAAAAGTCCCTCGTAGCTCTGGCCCTCATCTTCTCTATACAAAAGTGCGATCCGGCGCCCTTTTATCTATTCGATGAGATCGATCAGGTGAGAGAGAGTTGGTCTTCTTTGGTTTCTCAAAGCTTAAATATATAAATATTCTATCAACAGGCTCTGGATGCCATGCATCGCAAGGCGGTGGCTGATATGATCCACGAACTGAGCGACACGGCCCAGTTTATTACAACAACGTTTCGGCCCGAGTTGCTGGAGAATGCCCACAAGTTCTATGGCGTGCGGTTTCGCAACAAGGTCAGCCACATTGATTGTGTGACGCGGGAGGAGGCCAAGGACTTTGTGGAGGACGACAGCACCCATGCCTAGGCGTTGGCAGCTCCTCTCAAGCGTAAACCCACCCATCTATCCCGCCTTTCCCCGTTTTCCCAGTCGTTTCACATTCTTCTCCCTCTCCCTCTCCTTCGATTAATATTTATATAAATATTACTTCTTTTTTTTTTTTTTTGAAACATTCAATTTTCCTTAACAAGCATCAGAGTTAGTTTCGGGCGCTGAGCAACTCGTAAATCCCAAAACAATATGTAATAAAGCGCATAGAGAAATAATATTAACTATATACATTATATATTTAAAATAAAACTGTGTATTAAATGGCATTTTCCACACAAAAATTGATCATGCTTTAGGGCAGCGATGGGCACGAGATCTAACGGTTTGAGCAGCAGCAGCACTGCCAACTGTCGCCGAAAAAAAGATAACGGTTTGAGCAACAGCACTGCCAACTGTCTCTGAAAAAAGGTAACGGTTTAAGCACCGTGAGCAAATTGAGCCACGGCGTGCCCAACGCTGCTTTAGGGAATGTTTTTAGGCATTTGCTTTGATTTCGATGCCTAAATAGTACCTCTTTGGGTAATAATTAGCTAAGATTTTAAGGTGGAGATCCACGTTTATTTATGAAGGCGTCATTTAATGATGATTTATTAATATTAAACACACACACACAAAGTCTTGATATCAACAACGTACAACTTGAAGTTCAACTACTGAACGTAGAATATGAATTTGCGCTTAGACTAGGCACTCCTCCTCCGTTGCTCCGTCGCCAGCAGAAGCTCCTCTCAGCTGGCCACAGCCTCCACCTGCTCCTGAATGGCATTCAGCGCAAAGATGGCCGAGAAGCACATGCCCACGGTGGCCACCTCCAGCTGGGTGATGTTAAAGTGCAGCGGCAGGCGCCACAGCACAAAGTGATTAAGCAGGACAAGCAGAGCCAGGCCAAGGGACCACCAGTGCTCATCGACGATGGCTATGCGCCACAGACAGTGGACATTCCATAGCACACACAGGCCCAACTGGGCGGCATCCAGTTTGACAAAGGTGGCGCCAAGGGGACTGCTGTTGCTACTGCCACTGCCGCTGCCGCCCAGCCATAGACTGGCCACGGCTAAAGCTAAGGCACCGCTCCACAGGCCAAAGGCCAGACGCTCCCAATCGGCGCCAAAGAAGTCGCCCAGCCGGGTGGCGGGATTCAATGCCTGCAGCTCACCCACCACCAAGGTGACAAACAGCACAGAGGCGTACCTACGCGACTTGTCGCACACCAGCCTCTGGAGCGTGCCGGGATTGGGATGCGTGTGCCGCAGCAGGCAGAGTAAACTATGGCCAAAGTAGATGCCAAAAGCGGCCAGCGCTTGGCGTCCGGTGCTCTGCTTTAGTCCCCAGCCCGAGCTGACGGCCAGCACGAAGTGGATGAGGCACAGGGCCAGGCGGGAGGAGTTGCCGCTGGCCGGCAGGGGTCCATTTATGGGCGGAAGGCTGCGTGGGTGGTGTTGATGGGACATGCCGGTTTCTCATGGGTGGTTTTCCAGTTCAAATAAGTGGTTCCTTGTGCGTTTCTTGGTTGGAGGTCAGCTGGTATCGGGCTGCCTCTTTTCCGTGCGTCTCAGTGGCTTACTTTCGGCAGATTTGTCTAATTATTTAGCTTAAATTTGTTATTGTTCTAAAGTTTTCTTTTGTTTTTAGGGTAACTTGGCAACCCTAGAAGTGTACCAAGTTCATGCGATGAGCTTCCAGCTGGTTTTATGTTGACGATCTGTAAATAGTCTGCACAAACTCAATTTATTAAGTTGGATGTTTACTTGTAAATTTAGTTGTATTTAATTCTAATTTATTAAAGTAATAAATTGTGTAAATATTATTATTTGTCTATATAACAGTTTTAAGCCCAACTTAATCGTGTATAGGAGCCCCGCATAAACCCAGTCTTGGCTGCCTGGCAACCCTGTAAGTGGCACAATCATCGTTAGTCGCCCAACCACCTCTAGTTTGAGAGATTTACAGTTAAATAGATCATCCAAAGCAACAACAGTTAATAATTTGCTATTTCCACAGATCAAATTTGGATAATAAAAACTTAAAAAGAAAACATCATCGATACACATTTTTTTTTTATTTCAAATCATCGATAGTATCGATAGTGACTTGAATGTTTTTGCAGCTCTAAGTCAAATGCCACATTCAGAGTATAAATAATTACAACTACGCCTAATTCCTACGTGTCTCCAATACATCCCACTGCCCGAGACGAGCAGCTCTCCCGGCAGCTGTGCGCCCCCGTTGCGACCACAACGAAGACACCATCTTGGCGTGCCAAGGAGAGGGGGGCAGGTAGCTGAGCTGAGACAGCGCGCGGGTGGAGCAAGGAGGAGAAGCAGGAACAACACAACAGTAGGCAGAGCCGCAGGGGGAGCGGAAGAGGAGAAGGAGAAGGAGGAACACAAGGAACAAGAAAATGGCTGGATCTGCACTGCGTCGCCTAATGGCGGAATACAAACGTAAGAAGAGTGTGGCGGCGGCGGCGGCGGGGGCGTCAAAGTCCAAAGCGCAGCGAACTAAATTAACCTGTGGTTTTCTTTTTTTTTTCTTTTTGCGCGCGCGCTCTCCCCTCTCTCTTTTTCGCAGAGTTAACACTCGACCCGCCCGAGGGCATTGTGGCCGGACCGATCAGCGAGGACAACTTCTTCGAGTGGGAGGCCCTGATTGCGTGAGTCCGCTCCAATTGGAAACCCAGAAGCTATCTATCTATAAATTCTTCCCCCTCCGTTTCTGCCCTTTGCAGCGGACCCGAGGGCACTTGCTTCGAGGGCGGCGTCTTTCCCGCCCGCCTGGTCTTTCCCCCCGACTACCCACTGAGTCCGCCAAAAATGAAATTCACTTGTGATATGTTCCATCCCAACATTTTTGCCGATGGCCGCGTCTGCATATCAATATTACACGCACCCGGCGATGATCCCATGGGCTATGAGCTATCCGCAGAGCGCTGGAGTCCCGTGCAGAGCGTTGAGAAGATTTTGCTCAGTGTGGTCAGCATGCTGGCGGGTAAGTCGATCTGTAAATACCTCAAAAAACCAGACATATGTACATACATCTCACTCCAAACCCAGAACCCAACGATGAGAGCGGCGCCAATGTCGATGCGGCCATCATGTGGCGCGAGAGGAGAGAAGAGTTCAACAGCATTGCTCGACGACTGGTGCGTAAGACCCTGGGATTGCCGCAGTAAAACAATCACCTTAACCAGCACACGATTCTACAAATTGAGCGCCGACGAGCGACCCCCCTCCCACGAAAAAATGATGCTAAAACCACAGTTTTCCTCAAAGTCCCCGGACTCTCCTGGCTGACACAAAACACAGACACAACAGGCAAGAAAGACGTTTCAAAAACCCAAAAAAACAAACAAAACCTTAAAACATGGACCCTTCGTTAAGTTATAAAACCCGGCAATGGGGGTTCTACAGCATGTGGAGCCCTTAACCTGGCGGAGAAGGTTGAACATTGTTTCAAGTTCGTAAAAGAAAAAAAGCCTACACACATATATTTCCTATGAATAAATGTTTATTTTTTATGTTTAAAAATGCAGAACTCGCCGAATGTTCGGGTCTCGGGTTTGCGTGAGTTTCTAATCGCCAGAGCTCCCCCATTTAAACATTTCATCATTATCAGGGTCCACTGCACAATATTATTAAGTTATAAAAGTAAAAAAAAAGACGGAAAGACTGCACTCTTAAGTTGCTAGTTTCGGTTTATTTCCTTTGTAATTCGTTCAATTAACACTGCATCGCTTCTCTGTAATCATATATATATATATTTTTACTGCATATTTGTAAATGTCTTCATTTGATTAAGTAAATTGATTAATGTGTACACTTTGATAAGGCCCAATGGCTGTGTGTTGTATATATGTGTGTTTTATACTTAAAAGTTGAGTGGGAGAAGGCATTCCTATAAGTGTTAATTGCTGGCTAACCCGCTGAAGGTCACCAAACGTATTTCAATTGACTGACTGCCTGTCTGGACTGCATCTACCATGCATCATCCATCCCATCGAGATTTACTAGACCAGCAAAAGCTTTCACAAGCGTCTTATGGTTTTTATGGAGCGCCACCGTTTCTGTTTCTCTGCCGCGCAGTTACGCTTGGACTGCAAAATAGCCCATGGCGCACGGTGGGTAGAAAGTACTTGAAAAATTGTATATATTTCAGCTGGAAACATTTTATATATATAAATGGGTGCCTTGGATATAGCCTGTGGCCTCAAATCACTTCAAATGCAGGCCAAAACTGTGTTAGAAATTTAACAAACAAAATAAGTAGAAGATCTGCATTACTCTTACAACATTTAGATACATTTTTAAAGGTTTTTTTTTCATTCCTGACTAGCTTTCTGGTTGCTTTTTTGAGATATCTCTTTAAAACTTTTGGAGGTAATAACAAACTATCAAGTCTCTTGTGGAATTTAAACGTCTTT
>JAEIIH010018814.1:0-15624 GCA_018904745.1 Drosophila orosa | reverse complement strand
CTAGATCGATTCAGTTTTTGATCCTGATCAAGAATATATATGCTTTATAGGGTCGGAAATAACTTCTTCACTACATTGCAACCTTCTGACTAACATTATATTATATATTAAGGAAATGCCAAGAAAAAAGAGAAAATGTAATAGAAAGAAGCTGCCACAGACTAAGACCAAAGTATTTCTTGGCGTGAAGCGAGAGCTTTGCTCTCCAGCCGATTGGATTGGATTCGATTGGTTTTATGGACAGGCTGCGTATGCAAATGACCCGAAAAGAAATCGAAAGTAGGCGAAGGTTACGGCACACAGCTCCATATTTATGAAAGAAAAAGGTTTTACATTAAGATTAGTATTGGTTTTAGAAGCAGAGAAACCATTGAGAGATCAAGAACCATTAAGGAAACCTTTGGGGAAAAAGCAAACTGACTGAGTTGACATGATCCATCAGCGATCTGTGATTATTATTAATCCATTGCCTTAATTCTCGGCCTCCAATTAAATAGCCATCAGTGAGTTTTGCTTTGCATATCAACACCAGAAGCCACCAGCCAGTCCCCGCTCTGGGAGGAACTCCAGCGGACAGCCGGAGGCGTGACATGTCACTGAGCTCGCTCTAAGCGGAGCACCCCGCTCCATCGATCGCTCGCTCGCCTTGACCAAGTACCCTGCGAACTGCGAGCTCTGGCGGAGATCGTTCGCTCTGGCGGGGAGGGGGAAGGTGAACAGCATTCTGCAGACTGGTTTCATCGAAGCCGCATTTCACTTTGGCCAGCCGACAGCCAGCGGTGCCGCTTCTTCATCGTCTTTCCCTGAAATTGACAAATTCAATCGGTTTTCTCTGGCACTTTCTGCTCTGCTTCAAAGCGGAGATCGGCGAGTGCGCCCAGGGAGGCCACCACCGGAGATTGATTTGGTTTTGGATTACATTATTATGGTCGCTGCCCGGTTGCATAATAAAACGCACGCATCGAGATCCAATCTCTGAACGTCGATGGCAATGCACTCTCCTCTCCAGTCACTTCTCGTTTCAGTGATTGTTTTGTGATTCGAGGGGAGTCTCTGCGGGAAAAGGGAGAGGTTTCTAAGGAGGAAGCCTGAACTCAGAGGCAAATACTAACCATAGTTAGGGGAATCTAGGACTGATTATGGCCTGGTTTCTTTAGCTTCCAGGCTCTTGATGAAACCCCTTTGGAGAACTCCATCTCAGAGAAAACCTGTCCAGAGTTCGCACTCGGAGCACGTCTTTGCTGGAAATAATTAAAACGATTTTCGGTTATTTGTAACATTTGTCATTTGCACACACAGAGATCTCTCTGCTTGCCCATTTTTTTGTTAAAGGGAGCCAGAAGAGGAGACGAGTCGGGGAGGAGCATTTGTGTGTGACAACATTTGACACAATTTAACGCTGACACGACAAATTCGTCTGCGGTCTTGTGCACATCACTCAAGTTAAGTTTGTTGTTTCTGGGGAGGGTCTGGGGATCTCCGCCTTGGCTGGGGAGGAGGATGGGGGGCAGAGACCTGAGACCTGAGACCTGAGACCTTCCCAAGTGCTTTACATTTGGTGCGCTTGCGCTTGCGCTTTGACTTTGCCTTTTGCACACACTCGAAATTGCAACACGGCCAAAGCTGAAAACGAAACATACATCATTTTACCGAAAACAAAAAAAAAACAAAGGCAAAACGGAAAACTTAAAAAACTAAAACTGAAAAATGACAAAAAACCCATAAACTCTCGACATGACACGGCCAAAAAGGCGGTGTGGACTTGGAATGGAACTTTGGAGCATCGCACAAAATGTGAATTGCTTTTATGCCGTCGCCCGATGGTTTTGGCAAAATTAAACTGGGCTTTACCCAGGTCGCACTACCAATACCTTATTTTTAGGAAATATATACTTGTACCAAGTTTCAGCTTGATAAAGCCAACAGAAAGCGAGTTCTCTGGGACTAGCAACCCATTACAGATGCCGGTTATGAAGTTGAAAGCCTAGGAGAATCGATGTCAAGCTTGTTGGGCTAATTTACCCCAAGAAACTCCAGTTCTAAAGGACTCTGAACCCACTACTGTTGCCGGGTAAGGGGTTATCCTTTAGAATTCTAGAAAAATCCAAAGAAGAATCAATGTCAAGCTCGCATACCAAATTCCCGCCGGATGTAGCCAAAGGAAACCAAGTTCCCTGGGTCTGGCAGATTCCAAGTGCCTGGCCACGGGCTTCGGTGGTGATAAGGCGTTGGCTGTGCCACTTGTCTCGTCTGCGTTAACGCCTCTCGCTACTCTCCACTCTCCACTCTCCGCTCTCTGCTCTCCACCGCTGCTTTTACTTTATTCGGCCATTCACTTTCTCCGCGCGTTGTTTGCTTTGCTAATTTTGGATTTACCTTCGTCACAGCAAAACCAACAACAACAACAGCAACAGCAGCAACTACATGGCAAAAGGCGAGCGGGAGAGAAAAGTAAAATAGACAAACAGGCGAGCAAAACGAAGGCAAAACTGCCTCTGTTATGGAAAAAAGAGATGTTGTTTGGACCTGCGAAATTCGCATGCAAAATTCCGAGAAATTATTCAATCGCGTGGCCAAGATTATCCAATTCCAGCCAATCGAGTCCATTTCCGAGTGCGGCATATGCATATGCATATGCAGCGTGTCGTGTCGATCCGAAACCAGATCGGGCTGCTGCTGCCAATTACACCAGCTAGCGCGATTAGTTTAATGCCAGAATTAGTGTCACCTGTTAAAGTGAAATATAACCAATCCAAATACATATAGAATGAGTGATAAAGTAAACAACTCGTTAAAAAGGCAATATTTTAAAATTTTCCGCCATTAGAGAAAGAGGGATGCCAGCTAAAAACGCCCTGGCGCACCGCATGGCGTTGCCAGACGCCTTCGTACGCTTACCAACACTGCACACTCCTCGCCCGCCAGCTGTTCGCTTGCCTGTGTGGGTGTGTGTGCTGCAACTGTGTGTGCGCGTGTGTATGTGCATGTGGATTTATTCATAGCGAAGACCCCAAAAAGGAAAATCAGAAGTTTCGGGGGATATACGGATTTTACATAAGTCTAGCATGCCCGCACACACCTAGCACCACCTAGGCGCAACAAGATCGGTTGGCCCGCAGCTCCCTCCGCCACACATATCCCCCGGACACGCCTCCGCCGCCCCGCGTCAGGAGGCGACAAAAGAAGACTCTCCAACTGCTGCCGTACTGCTGTGTGCCCTGCTCTCTGTGTATGCGTGCGTGTGTGTGCGGCCCTGTGTATGTGCGTGCGTGCGTGCGCGTGCGGGTGTGTGTGTGAATGAAAAAGCAGCAACTGTGAAAATATAACCAAAAATAAGGCCGAATTCCCGTTGGCTTCCTCGCCAGAATCCTGACAGAGAGTGCATTGCAGGCGCCCAGTCCCAGTCCCCCAGCAGGTGAGTGCCGCTCCCCCGCTGTCTTGTACAGCGGTACGCAGCTTCCCGCAACTCATTTGCTGCTCCTTCTTCGCCTTCGCCTGGTGTGTCGTCCCAACCAGGTTCAGCTCTAGGCGCAGGATGGCGGATGCCCAGGCAGCGGCACCAGCAGCAGCAGCACCAACACCACCAGCTTCAACAGCATCCGCAGCAGCCGGCAAGAAAAAGTGCAAGAACAAAAAGAAGGCGGAGAAGCCAGGCCCCAGTCCAGGCAACGAGGAGAAGCCGGAGGAACAGCTGGCCAGCAGCAATGGGCGTGCGGCCGATGGCCACGAGTCGGTGCACGAGCTGCAGGGACTGCTGGAGCAGCTGCAGCTATGCACTGGCATTGGCTATGCGCCGGAGAAGAAGGCTGGCTTCTATCTGGAGGCCGCCGCCCACAATGGCCATGCACATGGTCACAGCAACGGCAACAACAACCACATACGGAGCAGCAATAACAACATAAGCAGCGGGTCCGCCAGCCACAAAAACAGCGTGGACAGCAGCAACAACAACAACAGTAGCAGCCACACGAATCGTATAAAGGAGGAAGTACAGGAGAAGGAGGAGCTGGAGCTGGAAAAGGATGATAAGAAAGAGTCCATCACAGCCACAATCAAAAGCACTGCCAACACAACAACACAAACAGCCACAACATTAACAACAGGAGGAGGAGGTGTCGGAGGAGCTGGAGCTGCGACGGGGAGCAGCAGTGGCCAGGAGGAGCTGCCCTCCACTTCGGCAGAGGCTGTCACAGCGGCGGCTGCTGCTGTTGTGGCCAGCATCTCGGCGGAGACCGAGCAGCAGCTACTGCTGCCACCCAACATTTCAGCGGACGAGATCGTGTACAAGGAGTACGAGGCCGAGCACCAAATGCATGTGAGTTCTTGCCACCTGTCTAGGTTTTTTCTCTCTCTAATCCCTGGCTCGCACCTTGCAGGACATCATGCGACTGATCCAGGCGGAGCTGTCCGAACCGTACTCGATATACACGTACCGCTACTTCATCTACAATTGGCCAAAACTCTGCTTCCTCGCCTCGCACGACAATCAGTACGTGGGCGCCATTGTGTGCAAGCTGGACATGCACATGAATGTGCGGCGCGGCTACATAGCCATGCTGGCGGTGCGCAAGGAGTACCGCAAGCTCAAGATCGGCACCACGCTGGTCACCAAGGCCATCGAGGTAAAGGAACACATTGAACCATTGCAGCTCTCCTACTGAACCTAATTCCTTACCATCCACAGGCCATGCTGGCGGACAATGCCGACGAGGTGGTGCTGGAGACGGAGATGCGAAACGAGCCGGCGCTGCGGCTGTACGAGAACCTGGGCTTTGTGCGTGATAAGCGGCTGTTTCGCTACTATCTGAACGGCGTGGACGCGCTGCGGCTGAAGCTCTGGTTCAGATGAGTGGCGCCGGCGGCTGCCGTTGAAATTGTTGTCTAAAGTCAGTAGCCAGCCGCCGAAGATGTGTGTGCGGTGCGACTCCAGCGGCGCCCTCTTTTTTGTACCTATTCAACTAGGAACCATCGTAGCATATATGCTTTTATTAATTATTACCCTTTTTTTTTTTTGTTCTCTCTCTCTCTCTCTCCATCATCCTGACCCCTCCCTCCCTTGTCGCTATCTCTCTTTCAATTGTACATTATTTTATTGTAGATCAGAAGAAGATCAGATTACAAAGTTGATTGCTTGCAAATTAGCAGCAGCGATAAAACGGACCCCGATAATTCGATTAATTTTACAGAAGGCAATTTTGTATGCAATACGTGATTTACATGCATAAAATTATACACATTAAAATCGTAAGCGAGCAATTAGTTATGTACATTAAACAATCTATACAAAATCAATCTAGAGAATAGAGAATACAAGAAGCAAGAAACCAACAACAAGCAGCACGCAGCACACCAGCCATCAAGCACACACACAAAACACACTCATCGTCAGACTTTCAACATTGAAGGAATCAAATTTTGTAAAAAGATTGAACAAAACAAAAACTATGCGAATGTATATCAGGAATCGGAATCGGAATCGGAACAAAAAAGAGAGTTAGGAACAGAAACAAAAGCGACACACACAACACAACAACGGCATATTGTAGCGTTATATACATACATATAGCGTTATGTACACACATATAGCGTTATGTACACACATATAGCGTTATATACATACATATACCTGTATAGGGTTAAATAGGGATATGTACCGACTCGCCATCTGGTCTTCTATGACACACACGTCCAGGCCCTGTGCCCTGTGCTATCCACGCAGGAACGGGACATGGGCACAGATAAAGATGACAGATGACAGATTACAGATTATGGATTACAGCTTAAGATAAGGAAGAGGATGTGGTGAATCCCCGAGTAACATTGAAAGAACGCAATAAAAACTTCAATTAAAAAAAAAAAGCAAAGTCTAACAGGGTTTTTGTTTTTTTTTAAAATTTAAATACTATCAAAAAGTATTATTTCTGAGCTTTGAAACTTATTTCCAGAAAATGTTCTACGCTGAATATTCAACAATTTTGAGATTTAAAGTAATATTTTCTGCAATAATAAGAACAGTCGAATAGTCAGGTTGATTCTTTAAGATTTCTTTGTGCTAAATACGTTTCAGTAATTCAAGTAATTCCAGGTAAAAGGTCCCAAAACCCATAATTAAATCAAATTTAAATTTTATATTTGAAAAAAAGCTTACGTTTATCGATGTCAACGATAGCCATCGATAGTTGGCTAGTTGTAGTAGTAGTAGATAGTAGTCTTCGCTAAATCTCCTAACGCCTTTCTGCTTTCTAGTATTTTAGAACCTGAACTGAGTACTCCGCTTTAAGACGGCGCCCACGAACAGCCGTTTTAAGCTATTTACCTCTCGCTCTCTCTCACTGCTTTGAAACGCTGTTATTCGATCTCCATACCGTTCTTTATAGGGAAAACAGGATATTTTAGGGGGAAATTTCAACCTTTTGAGATTATTTAGGGGGAGAGCCCAATTTGCATCTGGTAACACTGAGATGGCGAAAGGAATAATAAGAAATAATAAGAAACTAGAATAAAAATGATCTGTCGCCTGTGTCTGAACGCGCTGGACGAGCAGAACGCAGTGCTGCTCTTCGGCGGCGCCGGCGGCTCAGGCAGCGCGCCCACCGAGGCGGACGACAGCGACGGGGCCAGCGGCAAGGTGATGCCGGAAAGCTACTTGGTGCAACTGATCTCGATCCACTTGTACCTCTGCGTGAGTGTCGTCTCCTCTTGCCAGTCGCGTCGGCTCTAGTTCCTCCCGCTAACTGCCGCTCTTTGTCTCTCATTGTCTCTCCAATGCAGCTGTCGCGCGACGACGCCATCTCCACCTGCATCTGCACCGAGTGCTGCGCCCAGCTGGAGAGCTTCCACAACTTCTGGAAGCTGGTGGAGCTCAAGCAGACGACGCTCTGCAGCCAGTTCCTGGAAATCGACTGCGATGTGAATTGGTCCGAGGACGGCGGGGGCGGAGGCGAGCCAGAGGCTCAGCTGGAACCGCACGCCGCACACCACCTGATACTGGAGCCGGAGTTCCCCGAAATCTGGGTGAAAGCCGAGCCGAAGGCGGTGCCCACAACGCCGACCACAGCAGCCAACAAGTTCCCGTGCATGTTCTGCGAGAAGTCGTTCAAGATGCGGCGCTACCTCGAGGAGCACATCGCCACGCACACGGGCGACCGGCCCATAGCGTGTCCCTACTGCGAGATGGCCTTCCGCTGTCGCTCCAACATGTACACGCACGTGAAGAGCAAGCACACCACGCAGTGGCTGAAGGCGCGCGAGGAGCGGGATGCGGCCAGGTCGCAGAATCAGGGAGCAGTGCTTGCCTGCGAGCCGGCGGATGAGCCAGCTCCCACGCCTGTCACTGTCGCCCTACCCGCCCCGCCAGCAGTTTCCATCTCTCTCGTGCCCGCGTCTACACCTGCAACGCCTGCGCCTCAAGCCTCACCTCCCACAGTCCAACAGCTGCCGCTGTCCGTGATCAAGAGCGAGTCCGGCGAGGCCATCAATCTGACCATGACCAAGGCACCGCCCTCATCGGCTGGCCGGGCATCCCGCACCCGTTCCAGCCGCCGCAAGACGCACTCGCCCAAGAAGGTGCAGCACACGGAGGGCAGCGATGCCAGCGACGAGGATCTGCTGCCCCAGAAGCGGCTCAAGGAGAACGAGCTGATATTGGCCAACTACAATGCGGTGGCTGCGGCCGTGGTGGCCGCCGCTGCCGCCTCGACGCTCACCGGCGGCAGTGCCGCCGCTGCCCAGCCGGACAGCCTGCAGCAGCGGCTGTGCGCCAGTCTCCTCCAGCAGCAGCAGCAGCAGCACGACCAACTCTTGGCGGTCATGACGGCAACGGCGTCTGCCGTTAGTTCACATGGTGCCGCCACAACCACCACCACAACGACGACGACGACGACGCCGTCAACAGGTGCAATTCTGGGCAATCCCTACAGGTAGGACTCACTGCAAGAATGAGAATAAAAGAGAGATTTAGCCTCGTATTTGGGTTATCTTGCAGCTCCCCGCCAGCGGAGGCAGAGAGACGGTCCCTGGACAAACGACGACACAACCCGCCGACGTCGACACCCATCCAGGCGGCCGCCGCAGCACCCATCTCCATGATCTGTCCCAATTGCGGCGAGCTGCCCGGCCAGAACCATCGCTGCCTGAGCAAGCCCAAGTACGCCTGTGATGTGTGCGGCAAGTGCTTCAAGATGAAGCGCTACCTGGAGGTGGGTACCAGTGCCAGCAGTTGTTCGAACCTCAAATCACTCTCCTCCATTCTTTCCAGGAGCACTTTGCCACGCACACGGGCGTCAAGCTGCACACCTGCGCCTTCTGCCCGACGGAGTTCCGGTCCAAGTCCAACATGTACCACCATACCAAGCGCAAGCACAAAGCGGAATGGGAGAGGTCGCGGGCCACGCGATCGGCGGCCAAGGCGAGCGCCCAGGAGCAGCAGCAGCCGCAGCAGCAGGAGCAGTGCCAGCCAGCGGGGCCGGCTGCCGTCTAGGATATATCGATTACTTATTATACTGATTATTTTTTTGCATATATAGATGTGTATGTATATTAGCCATTACACCGATGTACTTATCCCAAGTTTCGTAAACTCCAGTTCCGGCCAGTTGCGCCACTTTTGTGTATACTCTTCTCGTTCTCTATAATGCCTTGACCAGTTGGATTTGGATATCTGGTTATAAATTAAAAACACATTCATTTCAACAAAGCCCGAGTTCTTATTGGGCTCTCATCGATATTGTGTGAATATTCGATATACATACATGTAAAGTCTGTCATTAGAAAGAAAGAGACAACTGTTATTCGCATTTTTAAAGATCCGTTATGTGCAGGCTTCAAATACGTTTGCTGCCTGCTCTTTCTCTCTTCGCCTGGTATTCAACAGTCATGAGATTGTGAAACTTATCTTAATTTTGTATGGAAAAAAATAACAATAATGACCGAATTTAATTAATTCTTCTTATAAAAAACTCCAATTCGTGATTTTGTATACCAGGCGAGCAGGAAAATCAGCAAGCAGCTCAGCGGCAGAGTTAATCACCGTAAAGTAACGGTCCTGAGAATAGGGGAGCGAGGGAAGGGCTTCTGATTGGTCAAAACGGCGGCCATTTAGATCCGTTATATGCAGGCTTCAGGGGAATCAAACAGTTGATCGCGAAGCACTTGCTGCTTTGCTGCTGGGTTGCTGCCTGCACTTTCTGTTCGCCTGGTATTCAACAGTCTTGGGATTGTGAAACTTATCTTGCCAAGGTCTATATTTGTAACAAATACAACAACATACATACATAAAATGACTGAATTTAATGAATTCTCCATATAAGTTTGTCAATCTTGGGAGTTGGAGTACCAGGCGAACAGAAAATTAAGCAAGCAGCTGAGCAGCAGATTAAATCGTTGCAAAGTAACGGTTCTTAAAGCAGGGAAAGCTTAGGGATGAGCTGGTTGCACTGGAAGTCTGAGCTTAGAGATGATGCTGTCTACCATTCCTGTTCGCCTGGTATCAGAAGGCAGCAAAAACGTGGAAATAAGTTGATTTTTTTGTTGAGCTGAGTAATTTCAGTTACTTTCCAGTGAATGCTGCAACTGCAGGCCTATTAATTAACTAAATTTATTTGCCCAATTAAACAATAAAAACTAAACCAGTTGCATTTATTTCATACACAATAATCGTTTATTATAATTTGTTAATAGTTAGGGTGTAATTTGCCATACAAGAAGCTTTCTCTCCTATGCAGCGCTTTATAAATGATTTAAAATGATCTCATTTTTGTTTATTGCATTTATAAATCTACAAACTGAATATAAAATTATTAATAATTAAAATAGTTTCCAATTTTTGGCAATCTATGGCTTTGTTTGCCCTTAAAAAGATCTGAAAATGTATAGAAAATGTTTTAAAAACAGGCAAAATTTGTATTTACTTAGATTTTTTGTAAAATTTCGATATAGCAAAGCTTTAATATGAATGTTGAGCGCGATACACAAGTAGATGTCCTCTCGGTTAGACAATCCCTAACTCTGCACACATTTTATACAATTTTATTTCAACTGTTGACCTTACGACTACAATTTTAAACTTAGTGCCGAGGAGGGGATCTCTGGTGCGCCGCCGACCCCTCGCAGTGCTGTCCTTAACGCTAGGATGGGCTGGGATGTGTGTGTGATCGGTGAACATGAACTGCCTGGCGATAATATACGAGTGCTACTAGATGCTACTGGGTATTAGCTGCCCCACTGGGTGATGGTGATGGTGACGGTGGTGGTGATGATGCTGCTGCCTCCTCCGCTCTGATCCTACGCCAGCCGCTTGCTGCGCGCCTGCGCCTGCAGCAGATCCACCGACGGCACCGAGAACACAAAGGACAGGCAGCCGAAGCGCAGGAGGCTGCCGTGGGCCAGCACCGCCGAGCCCTCCCAGGCGCCGGCCACCATGGGCACGGGTCCGGCGTTTGTGCAGCGGCAGGCGGGCTTCACAATGGGCGCGAGTCTGAAACGAAAGAGGTAAAGCTAGAGGGAACTCCCAGGCATCTCTCCATCACTCACTTGTTCTGGCCACTGCGCTTCGTCTCGAACTGGCGGAGGATGTGCCGCCGCTTGTCGAGCAGATCGTCGACGCGCCGCTTCAGCTCGGCGTCGTCGGGACGCATCCGCTTGCCGGCATGGGTGGGCGTGCGATCGGTGAGGTCGCAGGCGTACACCTGCCCGTTGACCTCCGTGCCGAACTCCGAGTAGTTGATCAGCTCGTACGACTTGGAGAACTCGTCGTAGAAGATGATGGCGTGCTGCGGCGAGATGCGGCAGCAGTAGCCGATGGCCGACAGGTCCACCGTCTCCGTCTGCCCGAGAGTCGTCGAGGGCGAGTAGTGGCCGCCGTAGCCGATGTACAGGCTGCGGTAGCGCATGAAGATCGACTGCTCCAGGCCCAGGGAGCTGAACCAGCGGCTGTCCTCGAGCATGTCGCCCAGCGGCGTGATCACCGCCCGTGCCTGCACCTTGCACTGCAGCAGCTTTAGCTCGAGGCGGGAGGCCAGCTCGTAGGCCTTGTCCGTATCGCTACGCGTGCGCGGCACATAGCTCTCGGCAGCCGCATCTGCGGCGGCAATGGCAGCCGCTGTGGCCAGCGCGGGATGCAGCGCCATCGCCGGATCCTCGTCGGCGGCATTGCCATTCTTCTGGGCCAGAATCGAGGACGTTTCGCTGGTGAAGAGCAGCGAGAAGCGGTTCATATCCTCCGGCGCCAGCTGGCTCTGCAGAGCCTCTGATCCTGCGGATCCTGCTGATCCTCCTGCTGCCGCCAGTTGACGCAGACGGCGAGCGGCCGTGCGGTTCTTGTACTGCGTCACAATCTCCGGATGCTCTTGGACGAGCTGCTGCAGCCGCTGGTGGGCCAGCTTCTTGATGATGTCCACGTCCAGGTGACAGAGGTCCGCATCAATGATGCCCACCTTGCTGTCCTCCTCCTCGTCCTCGAAGGTAATGTCCAGCAGCTCCAGACTGGCGGCGGTCTTCGCCTCCACCTTGACGACGGCTGATGGCAGCTCGCCGCCATCCGGCTCGGCCTTGGCGTTCTCCGTGTCCACTCCGCTGCCATCTGCACCGTTCACCTTGCTCAAGTCGCCGCCCTCCTCGGGGCCAGAGTCCTCCTCCTCGCTGTCACTGTCCCCCTCCACGGCCGTCTCCACGGTGCCATATTCCCGCTGAATCTCACGGAACTTGGCCCGGGCCGAGCGCAACGCTTCGAGGTCCTTCAGCAGCGATTCGGTGACCGTCTCCCGGGATATCTCCTCGACGGCCGTGGGCAGGTTCTTGCGCCGCTTGACGCGATCGTAGCGCAGTGTCTGGCGCATCGAGGGCAGCAGGGCCGGCGGATGCTCGTAGTGGTAGCGGACAATGGCCGGCACCTCGATGTGGGCCCGGGCGCGCAGGCTGGTCTTGGTGCGGAAGGGCGGATGGCGAGTGTTGACGCGCCGGAAGAACTCCAGCTTGACGTTCTCGTGGTCGAGCGGCTGGTGGAAGCGATTCCACAGGCGAACACGCTCCGTGGCCGAAATGCTGTTGGTCATGTTGGCGTCCTGCGAAGGAGAGTTAAGGGAAGATTAAGAGATGCAGGCAGGAGATTCTCCCTCCCACTTACGATAAAGTTCTCGGCATGATTGGGGCACATCCAGAGGCCCGCTGGGAGGGCCGTGAGCGGCGGATCCAGGCAGTCCTGGTGGTAGTACAGCGGACAGTAGTCGCAGGAGATGAGCGGCGCCCGCTTGCAGGAGCGCGAGCAGTAGAAGCAGGTCTTGGCGGGCAGCGGCACCAGTCCCTGGGCGTCCAGTTCGAAGGGTTTTGAGTTGCGGCGCTGATTGCCCGCGCACTTGCGATGATGGCCGCCATTGCCCGTCGATGGCGGCGGCTGCTGGACGGGCTGCACCTTGCCGTTCCCAGGGAACTGGGTGTGCAGCTCCAGTTCCGGCGGCAGTGAGAATTGCTGCGGATTGAGCATGCTGGCCGCCCGTATAACATCGTCCAGCGGCGTTGGCTTCTTGTTGGGATCGAGGGCCCGCTGTATGGCCAGCGGCATCTTGGCCAGCAGCTTCTCGGTGCTGTTGCGCTCGCTGCTGCTGCGCTTACGCAGATTGCGTATCTTCAGCGGTATGGACTCCAGGTCGCCGGACGATGGCGTGTTGGCCCTGGAATTGCTGCCCGCCGACGGCACACGCTCCACGGAGCTGGCCTTCGACGAGGACGAGGCCGGCGGCTGCGATACCTTGGCCATCAGGCAGCTGTGGCACAGCCACTGTCCGCTGGGTATGTCCTCCTCGCTCAGCGGCGGATCACTGCAAGCAGAGGGGTCAGTCAGTCAGTCAGTATACATCCACTGCGAGAGACAGGCTGTACTAATTACTTACTGGCACTGCAGATGGAAGCTGGAGGGGCAGCGGTCGCAGCACAGCAGATTGCCGCCCTCCTCGCACGAGTCGCAGTAGTCGTGGTTGTGGCCCCTGCCCGGGCGCCTGTAGTACGGATGCTTCGTGTTCGTCGTCCGCTGCACCAGCTTCTCGTCCTCGTTGGGCGGCGGCCGGATGAGCTGCTTGATTTGCTGTCGAAACAATTAAAGAGAACAATGAGCAAGGGAGCAGGGATCAAGAGCCAGGGAGCAGGAAGCAGACGGAACACAGCATGTAAGCGTGCGTTAATGTGGCATCTTTTCTTGGCGGAAGCGGAGCGCCAATTGGAAAAGGCTGACAGAGTTGCGGTCGGTGTACGCGGCGTACGCGGCGTCCCAGTGGACAAGCTAACCTCCATGATGCTCAGCGAGGCGTTCGGGTCCTGGTCCACCTTCGACATCTTTTTCGCTCCTCCAGTTAGACGGTGTACACAATTTGTTGTCTTGGCTGGGAAAAAGTGATTGCTCGAGACTCGAATCGGGAACGTATTGCATGCAGCCCTGCGCATCCTCAGCCAGCCTGGCAGCACTGGTCGGCGCCGCCACTGCCAATCGGCTATCGCTTATCGATACCAAGCAGTGCTGTCACCCTTACGAGCTGGCCAGCATTGTTGATTTTAATTTGATTTATTAATTAATTAATTAAAATTAACGGTTAACATATAAGCACAGAGGCTTTAATTTTAGAAATCTATTTTTATATATTTTTTCCTTTTCAAAACTATACTTATTTTTTGCCACTTTATTTTTATACAGTGATAGCAACCTAGCAACCTGCAATACCAACAGAACCAACTTTTTCCTGAAATTTTTGTTTATTCTTAGCTAAATTTTATTTTTATATTATAAAGTGTTCAAAAGTATTTGAAAAGAACAACTATTATAGGTTTTAAATGTCTTGTTTAAATTAAAAGTAACAAAAGATAGAAAATTTATTTTTTTTTTTTTTATAAAGAGCTAACAATTAATTTAAATTAATTATTATTTTAATGAGATGTTTGCAACGCACTGAAGGAGTCATTTCCGACCCTTTCTTGATCAGCATCAACAGCCGAGTCGATCTAGCCATGTCCGTCTGTCCGTTTGTCCACCTATACGCAACATAGTCCCTCAGTTTTGAAGCTATCTAAATTAAACTTGGCAGATAGTTTTCTATATACTCTCACTACTTTATAAGTCGGAACGTGCCGGATCGGGCGACTATATCATATAGCTGCCATAGGAATAGGATCGACAAAATTTTAGACAAAAAATTCGAACTTTATCAACTCAATATATTTTCATTTAAGTTAAGTTAATATGGGTATTTTGTATTATTTAAGAATTTCGGTTTTAATTTTATGAAAATCGGGCTACTATATCATATAGCTGCCATAGAAACGAACGTTGAATTCATAGAGCAAAATGCAAAACTATGAATATAAAATATAATGAATATAATTTAAATGAAAAATGTAATATGTAAAACTTTAAAGTAATGAAAGTTGGCATTACGATTTTAAATTTCTGACTGCAAGGGTATACAAACTTCGGTGTACCGAAGATAGCTTCCATTCTTGTATTTTTAATGAAAGCTAGATACTTCCGGCTATTTTCTACTTTTATCTAGAAAATCGCCAGACTGGGCAACGGCAGCACTGGCACTGGTTATTGCCCATCTCTAGCTGACAAAAGACGCAATTTATTTGTATTTACACAACAAAAAAAGAAAAAACTAAATTGAAATCAATCAAGAGCACAAGCCTTGCCATGTTCTCTATTTTCGGGAAACGCAAGCCAGCGGAAACGCCCACGGAGGAGCCCATTCAGGGTCCGGCCGATGCCCCTCGTCCTGGCGACGATTTCGTCTTCATTGAGCGCAAACCCGGACCGGCGGACCCGCCTGCTGCTGGAGGCTCCATGTACCCGCCCATGCCGCCCGCGGGCTACCTGCCCTATCCGCCCATGCCGGGACCCAGAGCACCGGCCCAGGCACCGGGCGCGGGGCGTCAGGCGGGACCCGTCAACTATTTGCAGGACATTCCCTTCGAGTTGGCGCCCGGGCTGGCCAGCAAGGACAGCTACACCAGCACCCAGATGCAGGTGGACAGCATCCTGGCGCTGCTGACGCGCCAGCTGTCGGTGGACGAGCTGGCCGAGGAGTACACCTTCGTCCTGGAGCGGTCCGTGCAGAGCGAGTGCTACTAGGCGCCCGGTTATTATGGTTATTATTCACGTAAATCAATAAAAGTTGCTTATCTAATTGTAAAAATGGTCGCGAAAGGAGGATGAATCATAGGTCTGTCACTTTGAATCTTTCCTTAAGGGGGAAATCCCCGACTTTCAATAATATTTATGTTATCAAGGAAATATGTCTGCTTTTCTTCAAAAACATGAATTTCTTAGACATTCTCTTCGATATTTAAGAAACTAAACAAACTAGTTAAACAACTGTTGAGGTAAAAGCTGCAGAGATAATTCTACTTTAATCTTAAAATATATTTGTTAATGTTGCCTACATAAGAACAAATTATTTTTATAATAAATGCGTTTAACAAGAAGTGAAAAAGGTTAATTATTGGAAAACATGTAAAAGTTATGTGGAGAATTCTTTTGTTTTTAGAATTACAAGCTTGTAAATCACTAATTTGAGACATTTCTGAGCTTATGTATAAAATTTAAGTGGAGAATCCTTGTTTTTATAATTCTAATCCACTAATTTG
>JAEIIH010018750.1:0-16011 GCA_018904745.1 Drosophila orosa | reverse complement strand
ATATCCAGCTTAGTATAAGCTTCAACTTTGTCATGATTCAACTCATAAATTTATCTGTCAATTATAGAGTTTCGCAAATATATATCACTCTCATCACATTACCATTTTTTACTTATCTATATATTTGCATAATATTTTGTTACAACCGTTCTTTATTTTCTTTTTTTCGTTGTGGCCACAAACTATAATTTGTTTGCATTATTAATTTAGATGCAGTGCAATTAAAAAAAATAAAATAAAATTACTCACAAATCCAATGAACCAATATGCATATTACATGACTGCAATGCTCATATAAAAACGCACAAAAATCATCTAATTGTACAATTAAACATTTTGTCGTGTTAATAAAATATTTACAATTGCGGTTGGACCAGATTATTGGCCTGACAAATTAGCAAAACTTAATTAAAAAGCAAACGTTACCAAATAAGCATAAAAAAAAGAAAGGTTTAAATGAAAAATAAAATGAGTAAAAACTAAAAAGCAGAAGCTTTATTTAAGCAAAAGTATATAGAAAACTAAAAGCAAACCACAACCAAAATCAAGTCACCAAAAAGATTTAATTTTATTTGCATTAGTAAGGGGGAAAACGAAGGCATTCATATATATTGTATATACAATTTGTTGCTGTTTAGTTTTATGCAAAACTTTATTTAAAAAATATTATAAATGTATCTGTATATAGGTATGTTACAAGTTCATAGAAAGTTCTCAATATACAATTCGTGTTTTATTTGTTTTTTTTTTTTTTATTGGTTAGTAGAGCGCTTGTCAAGCATTTCCTGGTTAAATGTATTTCCGAGAAAGTTGTGTTTTGTCTTTCTCTCGAAATTACTTGTATACCTTGGGCTCGTCGATATCGCGAACCTCGTTATCCTTGGCCTGCTTCTCCAATGGCTCCCGGCGGCCATCCTCCTCCACCTCATCATCGAACTCGCCCTGTCCCGCCGACTTGGCAGGCGACGGAGCAGATGTGGCAGGACCCTTGGCCGGCTGGAAGCCACCACCATTGGTGTGCACACCCTCGGCCACCTCCTCGCCACTGTCCAGGGGTCTTACGTTAACGACGCGCACCTTGAACACGCTGTTGGTGTTGCCGAACACGGTCTCATTGATCTCCACCTTGTGGCCATCCACAACCTGAACGGGGATACAAAGTTGGTTATTAACTTGGAAATATATTACTTAGGATTTAAAATAATAATTAAAATTATATATAAATAAGTTATTAATTAAATCTTATTATAATCCGAATAATCAAGAATTTATTAGTTTCATACCTTTACGGTAGAAGTGGTGTTGCCATCCTTGGGATTCAATGGGGCCAAAGGCAAACCAAGTGAGAAACCAGATCCAATGCCAACGCTGGAGTCATCAGAGGTATCTGCAGCTCCATCTTCAGTAGAATCAGTGCCAATCACAGGCCAGAGACGAGTGCGCAGACGGCGGAGAAGGTCTATTAATTTATACAAATTTAAACATAGATTTTAAATTAATAAATATCTAATTTTCATATCTTTTCCTTATACTATATTTTAGACAAATTAGATTATTGTTATTATCAAACATAATATTAATTATAAACCAACCAATTTATAAACTAATTTTCAAATCGTTAATATAACTATACTTAGCATTAATCTTGTCTTTATATCTTTTCTTTCCCTTAAAATTAAAAAAAAAAACCTGAAGAAGTAAGCTCGAGTGCCCTGTGGGAATTGCAGCAGGTGCCCGTGGTCTAGACTCCCAGACTCGTTCTGGCCATTTTCCTTGTCTTTTTATATCTACTTGAGTCTTGGCGAAAGGAGAGACATTCCATCGTTGTCGTCGTCGTCGGCGGCATCGTTGTCTCATGCTAATGTATTTTTCAGTTTGAAAATCCCTAATCCGCAAACGCACTAAAAAGCGTTTTCTGTGTCGCCGCCGTTGCCGCCCCGGACTTTGACATTTTCTTGTCTGCACTTTTGTAATCTCCAGCCCCGGATTGCAGCCCCACTTTCGTTTCTCGAGCCAATATGCCTCAGCTCTTGGCCTTTTCCACTCGGTTTTCCCCCTGGCCTCTTTAACCTTGTCATAAATTCTTGACCGCATTGTTGGCGGACTTTGTTTTGGCCCGGTTGTTGATTGTCGTTTGTCGGCTGCATTTTAATGCGTTTAAATAGCTGCGTGAAACAGTTTACTGCTTTGAGATGTTTATCTTTGAGTTAGGGGTGAACGAATTCAGTGCATATTGCCTATATATTTCTTTAATTTCAATACCACATCCTTCTAACTTTTTCAATTAATCAAAATATCTTCTGTGTTTCTTCTTCTTTCATCGAGAAAATCTAACAGATTTCTTAGCGCCTTCCGTCTTTATGGTTCTGGCTATAACAAAAATAATTCGCTGACAAGAAACTTTGCTGGGAACCGCAACGCTCAACTTTCTATTTGTCTATATGCTATTTTCTACGCTTCGTTATCTCGTTGAACCCCCTGACCCCCTAAAAACGGGAAAATGGAGAATAAAACAACTTTTGTGCATACACAATGCCCAGGGCTTTGGGAAGTTTTTATCCTTGCCCCCTCTCGAACGTATTAGGATAAGATTTATGAAGTTTCGGCTTCATCTTCGTCATCTGCAACGGTCTTACGGTCTTAGTTAAGCAGAAATTGGCAAGATGAGGCGCAAAACTTTTCACTTTTAATGGTCAACAGACTGGTTTGACCTACTCCTCCGCCTCGTCCTCCTCCTTCTATAGAAATATATAGAAATAAATACAAGGAGTATACATAAACTTTGTCTGGCTACAAGAACTTGACATAATATTTTGATAAATTGTTTTTCATTTCACTGGCAAGGCGTGGGAGTAGTCGGAAACCGAGATGGAAAAGTTTAAAAAGTCCCCAAGGACAGTTGGCTAATTGGCCTGGCCCAAAGGATATGCATTTAATTCATTTCTACCAATAATACGGGCCAGATACGAAGATAACAATGCTCTTTGTATTTATTTGAATGAAAACTTTAGCTATTTATTAGACGAATATATTTTTAACTTATGCTTGGCCACAAACTACGGTTTGGGTATAAAATTTAACACTTTCTGGACTATTAAATATTCTCAAATTAAATTAGATTTGAGGATTTATGTATTTAATTCCCAAAAAATCGTATAATATATGATTTTAGCCACAAACCTTGCTTTAAAACCCACATTACCCCGCTTATGTAACCCAATATTACGTATACGCAATGTAGCAATCGATCATCGTTAAGCAGAATAATAATAACGAAATTAAATGCACCCGAGACATGTAATTACCTTGCATGCCTTTTTTCGGCCTGGAAACACTACAATATTGTTTAATTAAAATATCATTAAAAATGCTCAAGCCGAATATGCCACATATCACGCATACGCCGCATGTGCCGCGCCATTTACTCACCATCGAAGGAATCGAAGAAGCCGAGATTGAAGCCCGACGGATTCGGCTGGAGGAAGGGATAACCCGAGCCCGTATCGATGACGCCGCGGAAGTTATGGAAATCCGATTCGGTCTGAGGGCGCGATGGCACGTTAATCACCTCGGCATCGTCCTGCGGATTGTTCCCAGCTGCAAGAAGGCGGTTGGAAAAAAGAAGAGAGTGTGAGAAAAAGGTTTTCAGTAGAAATTAAGCACTGTTTGTCATCATTAAGAGCCAAATTGGCTGGCGAAAATTGCATTAAATTAGCCAAATCAGCGGAAAAAGAAGAGCTCCTTGCGGCGACCCCTTTTCCAGTGCCTCATTAACGCTGATTACGCAATCTTTGCTTTTGCATAATTATCCATTTCTTTGCTTTCCATGATTTCTGTTTTTTTTTTGCCTTTACCGAACAACGAACAAAAAAAATGGGTTGGAGTAAACATTTCACATTGATTTGAATATAAATTCTCTCGCTATTTCAGGAAACGGGGCCAAGGCTTTATCTGAGAGCCACTAAATAACGCATCCTTTCGCAAGGATTCAGGGCTGCACACTGCAGATAAATCCTCCTCCCTCTCAATCTTTTACCCTTTCAATCTTTACTCCTGGCATGTTGCACTTCATAAATCCCAGCAGCTGACACTGACACCAACAACAGGCAAAACATCGCAACACAACCGTCAGACAACAAGTGGCCAGAGGGAGTGCAAATAACACAAATCAGTTGGGGGAAAAGGACTTGGACAAGGAGGATATCCTGTACAAGAACGAACTAAAAATGTAATTCCAAATTAAATTGATATCAAAATATATAGAATTTCTGTTCTGTCACTTTTATTATAAATATTTTATTAGGAAAGTATTCCAATATTTTATGTTTTTTTATATTTTCCTGACATCTTCCGGTCTTATAACCCAATATACCCCTTCATCTCCAACGCTGCCCTCGTAACTAACGACGTTAAAAATAAGTCAAGCTGCGTTGACCCTCCTCCGGACATCTCGCCGGAGTAGACTTCGCCTCCAGTTGAAACGAAATGGGAAATATGAAAAGCTTTATGTGCTGCGTGAAATTGCTTACGCAAAAGGCGAACGTATGTGACCCCAAGGGGGGCTCAACAGGGGAACGATGACGTCTGATTCAGGGGTGCACAAAACAAATGCACTGCGGCTCCCTTTGCACATCCGCTTTTTAAGCCGATTTATGAGAAATATACACGACACCCGCAATATGTTTGGGTTTCTCTGCAAAAAATGTCATCACGATGGGGGCCAGCAGGAGTCCCACTTTCGTCCGATCAAACATAAAGTGGAGCATCGGGGAAAACAAAAACACCCAGAGGCGGAGCGGCGAAGGGAATGCAGATTGGCACACGTGAATGTCATTTACAAGTGCAAATATTTACCTTTTGGAGGTGCATATGAAAGTGGGCTACCTGCTGGTAAATATGCACCATGGATATATTTATTGGCACACAAAATGCCTACGAAATGTGATCGAATGTGAAGCTACCTATAGATAATATTTAAGGAAGTTCCGGTGGAGTTTCAAAAATCTTCAGGAATTTTAATGATTTTATTATAATAATTACAGGACATTCAAGAAATTGTAAAGTACCTAGTTAACTCTTTTTATATTTTGTAAGAGTATTACGAAATGGCACGTTTATATTCTAGGTGAATTCAATGTATAAATACATATATGTATAGCTACTGTTCATATTTTAAAAATTTTAATCGATCCTAATAGACCCTAAAATACTCTCCATGGCTTTATAATATTTTTATAATATTTCTAGTCTATGTATTTTGGCTGAACTATTATTAATGCCATATATACCCACAGTCTTATGCTTTCAAAACTTAACACAGAGCCTGCCAGTACTCAAAACTCAAAGAAAAACTGACTTTAAGTCCCTGAAGCTGTATTCAAGCATACCCACAAGTAAGAAAAATTAAAAAGCAAATTGTTTATAAAATACCGTAAAACATTTTAAAGAACTTTAAGTAAAAATATACAAAATTAACCCCATCTTTCAGTCAACCAATCGTCGTTTTCCCTTATTATTTAGGACCATTAATCAAGCGAAACGTGGAGAAGCACAGGAAATATGAAAACATGGCAGTTTCATTAATTTTCCAATAATTAAGCCCAGACAGGGGACTACAGCTTTTCTCCTCACCTTCTCATTTACCATTTTTCCTGCTGCCTCTGCTGAATTATGGAATTAATAAAGCCAGTTGGCAGATTCGGTAGCGCCTCCCCATTTAAAAAAGGGACTGTGGAAATTTCTGCAATGCGCTGCGCTTTTGTTCTAAACACAACGAACATTTTTGTTGCTAATTATGTAAGGTTAACAAGCGATGGGGTGGCCAGTGGGCGTGGCACTCATACTGTATATATAAATTCCATTTTTTTTTCAAGCTTCCTGGGAGGCCAAAAATAAAATCCCTGGTAATCGCTTGGCCTGCGTTTTATGGCGCTAATTGGCCGAGGGGCAGACGAAGTGGGGTGTGGCTGGCTGGCTTGCTGGCTGCGTCAATTAATTAACATAATTGTACAATTTTGCATAATTTAGTGAGCAGCAGTGATGATTGTGTGTGCAGCAGCGAAGTCCTTTGCTGCTAAGAAATTGTTGAGCTTTTTAGCCAAAAGCTAAGAGAAACTTCTGAGATTTCAAAGAAGGTTTGTCCATTTTAGGTCTTGAATTTAATTTAATTTGGAATATTAACAGGCTCATATTAAGTCTTAACATTCTGCCCTTAAGCTATTTAATAAATACTGTATTTAATAAATATATTTCCACATGAAAATATAACTCAAAGTAAAACGTAAAGAAACCCAAAATAAGACAATTTTAATCACAAATCAAATGAAATTTGCAAATTTCCATGGCTATGATTCATCTCATTTCCTGTCTCATTCAACTGCGGGAAAATTGCTTGAAAATATGAAATGCGTTTCGCATTTTCCCCTTAGGAGAGCGACCAAAAATGGTAATTAAACTGCTGGCCGAAAAGTGTCGGTTTCGGCCGGGATTCCATGGCAGATTCGGGGCATTTCGGGTATGAGAGATTCAACTGGCCATCAAATTTATATTGCGGCTGTCCGGGGAAACATTTTTGAGTGGCTTCAATATGGTTTTTGGCTAAACGCACACACAACCGGCCGACGCACACAAAATGGCAATTCGCTTTTTGGCCATCATCGATGCATGCGTTTTCAATTACTTTTGCGTTCAAATTGTTGATGAAATATGTGTAATACTCGCTCCCTCTCTCGTCCAATGCCGAGACAAGTTTACCACTTTTTCACAATTTTCCCTCAATTCATTTGCAATTTTCTGGTTTTTCCAATTCAAAATTGTAAATTCAATTCGCAAAATCAGATTCTGGCGTCGCTGCTGCAGCAGCAAAACTTTTCTAATTAATAGAAACAGTGGCGAATAAATAAATAAAAGTTTTCCAACTTTTACCGCAGGCTATACTCATTAAAGGCTCAGTTTTTACATCCCTCAATTATTACCCTTGGCCATCTATCAATTATTTTACCATTTTTCCGCGCACAAATCAATTAAACTTTTGCTACGAATTTTCCACAGACTTTGTTGCGTTTTTTTTTTTGTAGTTGCATGCAATTAATGAATTTTTAATAGCCGCACTTTGGTTAATGTAAAAAGTTTCTCCACTAATGCCGCAGGGAAAAAAAGTGGGGGGGAGGGCTTAGGCTACTTGTTGTAATTATGATTGTAGTTGCAAAAAGTTAGTTGGGCATGTAAATCTTTTGAGATTATTTTTTTTTTTTTTTATACCGAGCAGCTTGAGGGAATTGTAAATAAAATACAAAGAGGGTGCAGGTAAAAATGAAGTCTGGGAAGAGTTTAAGGTAAAAATAGGTAACTAAAAATATAATATGGGACTTTAAATATATTAAATTAAATAAACAAGTTTACGTTTATTAATCTATGTTTAAACTATCACATAACTTGTAATTTTTACCCTAAATCTAGCTCTAATTTATCCTTCAACCGCTCTCGCTTTTAAAATCATTTAATGGCCTAAATCCATTGGCCCAATCTCATCACAGATTACATGACCAGCCACAAGAGGAGGTTCGAGGAGAAGGACGCCTCCGACGCCTGTGGATCGCAGTAATGCCAAAACCACCGAAGCACACCAATTTCAATTACACACACAAACTTGGGTGCTCCCTCCGATTGTGTGTGGGGAAATAGTAGGTACCTATACCTATTCCTAGTCAGAGTCCAAGTCCGAGTACGAAGCCGCCTCCTGACAAACTCGATTGTATGCAATTTAGGTTAAAATGATTTCAAATCAGCTGAAAACCACTGGCCAGAGACAGTCGTCGTCGTTGTCGTCGTCGGAGGCCTGTCGAAGCCCCGGCCAGTGGGGAAATGGCCTAAAGGGCTATGCGTCCCAGTGGATGCTTTTGGGGATGGGCATGGCCCGAGTGCAGACTCGTGTCACGTTCAAGAACTCTAAACAGGGGGAAAATTAGTTTGATGCCCACACGCACATGGACACAGAGGACACTTGAGGGAGGACATGAGGCAAATGTCAACAGCAGTCGAGCCGAAAGTGAAATCAAAGCCAGCTTTTGAGCAGCCCCTGTCCTCCAGCCAAGCCCCAGCCCCCAGTTCGACTTTCACCCTCCCCTGTCTAACTAACGCCCCTCCCAATCGAGTGAAAGTGCAGACCGAAGCTTAGTTGCTGTCATTCTCCAAGTGAAATGCCATTCAATTGACCAGCTTGATGGGAGTGATGTCCGGGCTCGGGACACAGGAGATGTGTGCGGGTGTTTAGCTATTTTGTTAGCACGCATTTACCACACTTGAAGAAAAGTGCACCAAGAAGGAATTTTCATTTACTTAAGACAACTTGAAGGAAATTGAGAAAAACATTAATAGAAGAAGAATATAAATAATTACTTGCACACTTTAAAAATATCAACCTTTATCAAAACTTTAAATTTCCCTTTAATCACAAATTAAATTAAAAGGAACATATTGATTATAAAGAGGTTATCAAAAATATAGTTTAAAGGGTGTTATAATCATAATTGATTAAAAAGAGAAAGATACAAATCAAATAATACCGATTATATTGATATTTTAAAGTTGTATTGTATATTTTTCAATATTTCAACTTTTAATGTATCAAATCTTTCGTTATTTCCGACATGAGCACGATATCTTTGTCAATTTATCATATCGTATAAACCCCTTCAAGGTCCTGATCCCCTTTGCCTTTCTTTCAGTGCAAATCACACGCACATGTTATCGTTTTCCCCCAATCCCATATCTTGGTTCTACGATAGAGAAAAAAAAAGTCTAACAAATGATGGACGTGCTGAACCCCTTCGCAAAGTGCACATATCGCTCGGGATTGAGCTTTGGAAAAACGAAAACGAAATTAGTTTAACGTCTGAGCCCACAGCTAACCGTGCTGAGCCCCAACCCCTGGACAAAGCACCCGCACTGCCCCCTTTTTTGGGGGGCGGCTGTCTGTCTGCTTGCTATCAATTCTAATTACAAATGTCAACAATGATTTTTCGGCCATCCCCTTGATGTGCGATGACGTTGGCTTCGAGAGTTTGTTTGGGGGCAGGGGGGGCATGGCATCCCGTATTGGGGAGCCTGGACAGGGGCAGTGGGTGCCTTGATTAATGTGACGCGTTGCAACAACAGCTGGGGCCACACACGGGTCTCGTTTCACGGTTGTCTCGATTCTATTGCCCCCTCAGGGGGTCCAAGTACACTAGAAGAGTTCTTTTTTAAGCAGGAACTTTAAATCGTTTAAAGGAGGTTTTATATAATTATTCTTAGTGTATTTTAAATATTTTAATTAGTTTGTTGGCTACTTTTAAAAGGTTTTATCCTATTTAATATTAGATGGTTATCTCTAAATAATAAATAATGGTTCTATCTTGTGTAAAATAAAATATTTCTTTAATGGTTCTAGATTATTAAATTTTAATAAATGTAATAAGGTGAAAATAACCAAAAGAAACGCTCTACAGTATGAAATATATTTTGTATACGTTTTCTAACGAATTTAAATAGCTTACAACACAATTTTCTAGGCAATTTTAATTGAATAAGTTCACTAAAGACTTTTTAACCACTATCAAAAATGTATTAAATTATGCAATGGTTACAACATTACATTAATCCCATTATAACCAATTTTTTCCTATATTTAATGAATAAATAAAATTCAATGTAGTTTCTATATTAGTAAAATCTCCACAATTAATTTTAAACTTTTCTTAATTTAATAAATAATTAATTTCTTCGAGTGCATCTATCTGAGTGCGGCGGATGCGCTGCCTATTAGAGGATGCGGTGTAGTTCTAGTTATCTGCATGGTTATTTTCCTCTGTCTACAATTGATTGGCAGTCGCGTTGAGTGACGACTCCGCCATGAGTCTGGGGAAAAGTCGGGAGAGCGCAGCCAGATGAAAGGGTTGTGACAGATTCGAGTTATATGGAGGCCTCAACGAGCCTGACGGCCAGCCCAATGATGAAACAGTGGACGGGGGATGTTAATGACTCGGACGAAGATAACAAATGCGATTTAGGGGATAGCTCAGTGCGGATTTAGTGGCCGATGGATAGGAAACAAATTGTCTGGAATATATTGGCAGACAGTTGAATAAGTTAGAACTAGAGTATTGATTTTTCGTTTAAATATATTGAGACTTTAATCTAGAAATTAAAATATCAAACATCCCTTGAAAGCTCTTCTCAATTTCCTAAAAAATTATTCCCATAATTCATCTCAAGTAATTTTCTCTCAGCTCCTTTCCGCATACAATACAACTTCATTAGCCAAACAAACAAACAACTAAATGAACGAATCTCCACTCAACAACCCCATTTCTTTGGCGAAACCTTAATAAGAGTGCAATAAAATCAAGATTTGCATGACAAACAAATTTACGTGCTCGCCGGCTGGCAATAAGGAAGTTTGCAAAAGAACCGCTAACCAAAACAAAACGAAATAAATATAAAATCAAATTTAATTCAATTAATTTTGGGTCGCTAGGTCAGGGCGTAACACCCCCACACCACACACACACCCACAAATTTCACGGCCCGCCTCCAAAACTTGGCCTATAAGTCAAGTCAGGTGCTGCGTTCATTTTTCATTTCTCTCTCCACTTCATTTGCATTTTGCCAAAACGAAAACAAAACAAAGTAAAAAATAAAGAAAACAAAATTGAGAGTTGAGCCTAAGCGAAACAGAAATAAAGAACACTTTGATTGTAACTGCGGGGAGAACATTGTAAAAAAAATATATATACACTAAAAAAATTCCAACATAAAAGAGATTTTTTAAAATAATTATAAAGTTATTAAACAATTTTAATAAATGTAGAAAATTAATTTAAAGTTACTTAACTAACTCTTATTGTAAAATTATTCTAATAATAAGATTATATTATAAGATTATTTACATATTATAAGATTATATTGAAACTAAAAAGAAAATCTCAAGCACCGCGAGGTCTGCTCGTTTCTTCCTTTAAAAATGCCTTAAAAAATCCTCAAGTTGTAGATCATAATAACCAATGACCCCCCTATTTCTCCCTGTGTATTCCAGCTCTCTCGCTCGCTCCTTTGGGATCGACACTCTCTCCCAATTCGCCAAATGTGACAATCGTGTCACGTACTCAATGTTCTGGAAGATTGAACGTTACGTTTGTCGCGTTTAAAATGAGTTTTTTCATCTGAATTTGATTTTGATTGTTTGGTCCCGGACACGGAACACTCCCCTATCCCCTATCCCCTATCCCCTCCACCCATCCGGTATTCCCCTTTGGAAATCCCTGCCTCTGTCATATCGTCGCCACATGCAACAAATTATTCTGCACAGCAAGAGGAGCACCAAAAATGGAATTGCCAAAAAGTAAAATTGTTTAATTTTAGGCTTTTCCCTGCCGCCTTTGTCTGCCTTTTGGCAGGCCTTCATTATTTCGCTTGGATCAAGAATCATTTTTCCTGCCATATGTGTACGTGCAGAAAATTTGTAAAGAAATAAGAGGAAAAATAAGAGTTCAGGTTTTTGGATTTCTGGTCTTGATTTGTAAACGGTTTCTGCTCGGTGGCAGGTGCAATTGTTAATGATTTGTGTGTCTGGCTGTCGGGATATGGCCTGATATGGCTTTTACTTTAAGAATATGATTTATGGGGAAGTGCACTGGGCTACAACATAATTTTGAGCTTTAATTGGTAGGTAAATGTGTAATTTTAAAACTCTCTTTCATAAACTACAAGTTTGCATGTTCCTTTATGCTAAAAACTGATTAAATACCTTCCAAAACTCTGTAATCTATTTGTGGCCCTTCGAAAGCCTTCCAATTAAGTGATATAAATCCCCAAAAGCTACACACCATCGCACCACATTTCTGGCCACCTGCCAAATGATTCCTCCTCAGTTCCTTGAGCTCTCTGCCAGATATGCAAAATTTTCATAAATGCCACAACCAGCAGGGCTTGTGGATGAGGCTTTGAACATGATTTACGATTACTAAACTACTTAATGTTAATCAATTGTGCAGCAGACTCATAACGATGACGATGACGATGGCTGCAATTTGTTGGCCAGATAATTGCAGCAGACACTTTGTGCAATCATTGCAAATGTTGCATGGTGACAATGTTGCATGCAAATCCAAATCAATTCAATGTGGCGATGTGGGTCCCACACCCCAATACCCCGCTTGCGAGCAAGAATTTCGCAAAATTTTTGGGTTGGCAGCAAAAACCGCAAATTGCCATTAACGAAAATCTAATCATAACCGGAAATTAATTTGACAGGAATCTCATTAAATTTACAGCCCCACCAGAAGGACATATGGCAGCAGCTGTCGACGGGTCCTGGAGAGCACCGTACCCCCTGCCTAATTCTCTATCCTCAAATCCCCTTTTGCCCAAATCGTTTAAAGCTGCATTGCGTTGACATTGCAACTGCCAGCTGAGTATTTGAGTAATGAACGGGATTTCATTATTATATACAATTATTCCTGTTCGTAGTAAAATCAAATATACATACAAGTTTTGGTGTTTATACGATGATTAAAGTTGTAAATTAGGTTTGAAAAATCTGTATAAATCATGATTTTAAAGATTTTAAAAGCCCTAGATAAGTTTATCTATAATTTAGCATGCTGCACTTTTTATTAACAAGAGTATTAACCTCAGAAACTATGATTAAGCTTTAGAAAATATTATTATTTACTACTAGGTCTTTTATTTTTATTAATTGCATCCAAAGTAATCAAACAATAAGTAAACAAGAAAGTACCTCAAGCTGATTATGAGTTCAATGCAATAAAGAAAAATACAAGATTACATATACTTTTATGTACATTTCAGACACATTACAAAACTGAACTCAAAGTATAAGTATTCCTAGGAATATTCCTCAACAATGATTCATTACTCTATTATATTATAAAAAATAATACTGATAATTAAGTAATTAAATTGCTTAATGGAAAGATTAATTATAACTTGGACTTAAAAACGAGCCAACAAACAGTTGAGTTTAATTGCTACAAAATTACTAGGAGCTTATTGTTTATTGAATAAAAGGATTTTTATTATTTCAAAATAAATATTACAAATATAAAATATATGTACAACATTTACTTAAGAAATATTCCCCAAAACTGCTTATAGTTGAGTTCCGGTTAATTAACATGGACATCACTCCGCATAATCACCGTGCCCGTGGCATTCGTGTGATTATTCGGTGTTAATTCCCCCAGTTTGTGCTGACTATGAGCAACTGCCTCGTCTGGATATGCTCCTCTTGCCTCTCCGACACGACTGCCTTCTGTAATTTATTTCTGATTTCGGGTTTGCGCCATGCGTGGCTGAGCATTAGAGGCGCTTGCACATTTTGCCAGCACATAAATTAACATAAAGAGGCGTCGCTAAAGGGGGTGGGTGGGTTGGTGCGAGATCTTCTCTCCCGTGACGTAAGAGGGGGCAAACACACCTCCGGGGAGGGGTCTTGCAGCGATTACGTGACATTGAACCGGAGCCAAGTTGGTTTCGGAGTTGGCAATCGAGGTTACTGCTACTGCTACTGATACTGCAGTACTTCTCAATCACAGACAAACTAGTCTGAGTCACCGTCTAATTTGGCAGGGGATCAGCTTCTGGAAGCTAATCCCTTCGTGACATTCGACAATTGCGATTCGACGGGGGCAAGTCCAGAGTCTGGCCACAATTTTCTATATACACAGCTGTATTGTCTGAACAGACAAAAGCACTAAACAAATAAATTGCTCAGTTAATTCTTTAGTATCTCTTGATAGCCGCCGGATGACTCAGAGAGGAATAATTAACTTGTAGTTTCAAGTTTGCAAGTTAGATATTTACTCAGTTAATTGTACCATATTTAAAAAATAGTGTAAAATTTTATATTTTAAAATTTAAAAGGCTACAAAAGGATCTTTAAGTTAATCAAATAATTATAAATTATGAAATAAAGTTTTCTTGTAATAATATTAAAATACCATTAAATACAATGCTCTAAAATCATTTCCTTAGCCTTTGTGCTAAATTACCTACTGATATAAAATTCTGAAAATTTTTTAAAGAAATTAAAGCACTAAAATCCAAACAAAAGTTGTAAAAAAACAACTTTCATTTTCCCCTCTGATTTTCCCCTCATTGAATACACAGTCACGTTACAACGACAAACTTTTGTGTAGATTCGTGTAGATTTCTGTGGAAAGTAATTAATCATTTGGCGGAAAGCCAAACAGATGTTGCAATAAAAAAAAGCAAAACAACTTAGAACATGGTTTAGCTGTCGTGTTAAATTGTTCAATCTATTGGAAAGTTTAGTTGGCTCACAAAAATATATAAATAAAAATTAATTCCATACTGTAAATAATTTAAAGATTTTTATGTATATATTCCTTAGCCACATAACTTTATTATTAAAGCCTTTATCTTTTAAATAAAACAAAAATGCCTCAAAGCCCCAAGCTGTCTATTTAATTGTGTCAGAATAAATAAATGTGTTGGATTAAATATGTGCAAGGTGCCGAAAAGCCAAGAAAAACACTTGAAATAGTCAACCAATTAAAGTTTATAGCTCAAATTGCAAATACAGAATTCCATTTAATTCGCATAAGCTGTTGCTGCTCTCCATTCTTGTTTTTATTGCCTTTACGTATTTTGTCCGTACAAAGTTTAATTCGCTTTGTTTCTTTTCCCCCAAACCAAATCGTATATGAAAATTATTCAAGTTAAGTCAGTTTAAGTCGAAAGACCGAATTTGCGCATTTTATTTAGTTAGCAAAAGTGTTTTGTATTTAAACAATTTGTTCATTTAATTGACTTTCGGTTTTGAGGTCTTGATTTAATAAGCCCTGTCTGAAGTGAGAATTAAACAAACGAAAAACCAGAGCCAGGATCAAAAATGTTTCAAACCATTTTTATTTAAAGAGCTTAGTTTGGTTTAATTGAATTTCATTCAATTATTTTTTGACCACAAACAACGAAATAAAATAACTGCAAGATGCAATCTTATTTTTTATTTAATTACAATATAAAATAATTAGTCCGAATATTATTATTTGTTGTATTAGGTCGGCATAGTGGACTGCCAATTAATTGCCACTTTCCCCCGTTTTGTCAACAATTTTCCATAATCAGCTAAGGCCCCAAATAAATGAACTCGAAATATTTCCACTTCACAACAAATGCTAGTGATTTCGGGGGCTTCAACCCTCTCATCCCCTCATAAAATGCTAATTATCTGGCCATTCATCAAATAATGCCATGAAAATATTTGTAAAAGCCCAAAAAATTAACTTCAATTTGCATAAATAAATATCCCTCTAAATTAAGCAAATTGGCTGGCAATTCAGCAGCAGCAGCAGCAGCAAACCGCCAACAATGGAAAATAAAAATAATAATTTGCCAATAATATAATAATAATTGTTTTGAGTTTTATTACTCCACATATAACCAGCCAGAATATAAAATAAAAAAATATATATAAAAAAAACTGTGATTTATGTGCGCACATGCAATTGCAATTTGTTTTCGTGTCGTGAGAGACGTTCCCTGGAAAAGGCCTTAAACGCGAATTATGGCCATAATTAACCCAATTCTTTTGGCCATGGGACACTGACATGGTCCGTTCTCGTAAAAACCAAATTAAGAAAAATACAAAAAAGAAAGCAAGCCGAGCAAAGAAAAATGCTCAAGAATTTCACTTGCAATCGGGCCGAGAAGTGACGACGAGAAAAAGCCAGAACTTGAGTGCATAAGACCTACACTTGAGTTCATTCAACCAACTGGGCTTTGAGTTGGCTAAAAAGCCGCCAATACGATGAGAGACCTAATATTAATATAATTAAAAAATATATATTTGTGTGATCTACAATGCATCCAAACCTTATTCAGTTGAGCCTATAAATATACAAATAAATCCAGTATTTCTACATTCCTTAATAATTAAATGTATTTTTATTCAAGTAATAAATCTGCATCTGAACAATGCAATATTTG